>PRKT01000465.1:89974-134957 GCA_003671525.1 Saccostrea glomerata
TGAATCATTACTGAATTATTAGACCAAGTAAAATTTTTAATGGCTCTACTGGTCAGATCCACCCTTAATTCCCTTAATTAAGTCACTGAGTGATTGATTGTAGTGTACAATGTAGCAATCTGGAATCCTTCAGACTCCCTCAGCTTTTGGCATTTCTGTGTATTGGCACTGTATCATCCAATGCCATCACAGTGTACAGTAAATGACTTCAATTCTCTTTGATGTTTCAGGAAATAGATTTTCTTGTCATACCAAGACAAACTTGCCAACTAATGACCAAGACCTACATACTGCCAGCCAATATTGAATATTTTTCACACCAACAACTACAGGCCTAATGTATTCATATTTTGAAGACAGGATTGCTTTAAATATACCACATGTTTGACCTTTCTGATAAACATGCATCAATAATATCCATATATATTCTTATAAGTTAGAATTATGAAACTGACATTGTATAAAATATGATTGATATATATATATATATATATACCTTGTACACCAGGTACTTGAATGTTAATGATTTTCATTATTTGCACTGTCATATCTTTATATTTGTAAGCCCCTGTGATAGTGAGGGAGCCTGGAATAGAATAATTAGGAGTTGATTTAAGAGGCTGTCACTCATTCCAATATCATGACCATGTTAAATTCACGGAATGCATGTCAAATTGAAAACTAGCAAAAATTTGAACAAGTGTGACTCAGCCCCCTAGGTTATAGACAGGAACTGATTGCAATAGGTAGTGTAACGAAATACAACACTGACCCTGCTTAATGTCACCAAAGGTAAGAGTTAGATCACTAGAAATTTCCTCTTTTTGGAAAACTTTTTTCTTTATATTGTGGCTCATTGGGAAATTTGTGCATAAGGTGACCATGTACACCTATTTTCACTTATTCTATCAGAATTAGGGCACTTATTGGTCACTTGACAGCATAAATGTCTAGATAAAAATTAGCCGATAATAAAAACTTTTCAATATGGCCCTAGGTCAGGAGAATTGCAGTGGTGGCCCTCTAGGCTTGATTTATGAGCTTGGAATAGTTGTGCTATGATAATATTTTTTTTGTATTTTATGGATGATGTTTTCAATGGAGCCCTATAGCCAGGGGACACTATTGATACAGGGCTGGATTTTTTGACAGAAACTTGTAGTTTTCTGAAGCCAGAGGAACTGTTTGTACCAAGGAACAAGGAGTTTTTACTGAGTTACTACAAAGAACAGAATTTTATGACCTGAGAAGGAATTATAGCTGTGTTTTGTTTCTTGTAAGGTGGTTTTTGTCTCAGTGTTTTTGGAAATTGGATTTTAGCATTTTTTCTAAAGAAGTGAGAAAAAAAGGTATTTATTTCTTTATATTTTGATTTCACATTAAGCAATGTTATAAATGAAAATTTGATTGAAAATGCAGCCTCTCACATACTGAAACCATGTCTCAGGCCAAGGAAATGTACGTGTGAAATACAGAGAACAGATATGGATTTGAATTTCACCTGTGCATTGAATTTGTTATCTGCACCTCACACATAATTTCCTTACAGGAAAGTTTTGGTCTCTGTGTGTACTGACTTTTACCTCAGGTTGACATTAAAGACAGACATTTATACATGGCTTGTAATTGAGGAGAAATCATTTAACTGTGTCTTGTTTTACAAATGACATTCCTAGTTTTAGGTCAGAAATCAGAGGCTTCGGTTTCCTCTAATTTACCTATCTGTCATTATTTGCCCGCACCATCTAAATGAAGTCTTAGAAATGACTCGGGTTTCTATGTTATATAATCTTAAAAGTTGTTATTGGAAAAATGCTTGACTCGATTGGGACATATTTATAGTGTATTCAGGATATGTAAGAAATTTATAGTCTTCCATATGGATCAATCTTTACAGTGTTTTAAGGTCTCCTGTGGGATAAAAAGCAGGGAAAAAACTTTTAAATTAGATCTGATTTAGTAATAATTACTTCATTGATTAGGAAAGTTCTGTTGTTTATGTTCCCATGTATCCCAATTAACTTGGTTTATTGATGAAAATATACCTGTGGAGATTTTCTTAATCCAACTTGTTTATGAAAATTATTAGCAAAGAAGCTGCCATTTCTTCCTGTTATAGATCAATACCAAACCCAGTAAAAAAAAACCCAGCTGTTTCTTACGGATATATTGAAGCATCACTAGGTGTATCAGCTTGTCAGATTCACACACCTTTACGACTGTCGTATAGAGTTAGTCATTTAGCCTAAAGATTGTAAATAGATCCTTTTGTTTTTTCCAACTTGCAAACTTTGATGGAAAAAGTTACATCTTTTAATTTTAAGTGCTGCATCAAAGGTTATGAGATAATGATTTTTAAAAAAAACTTATTTTGTTGTTGGTAGATCCTGAAACTGTACATTTAATGACTGTTTTTAAGATAAACTGGGGAGGTTCTCTGACATATATGGGGGCTTATCTTATATTTAACATCACCGTGCCTTAAAAGTTAAATGGTTTTTGCATACCAAATTTGATCCAGGGTTTCTGGGTATGGAAAGTTTCAGACTATTTAAATTAAATGGCATTGTTTAATGTTAATGCCTCTTGTCTGATATGCACCTGGGGAGTGCACACCGACTTAAAAAAAAAATTACGTAAACGAACGCGGATTGTTTTCTCAGAAAAGTCCTTAGAACAAAGAGCTTTTTTTTCTGATTTCATACTTTAATTACCACTGCGGATTATACACTTCTTAAGGTGAGATAATGAAATTTTACAAACGATTTACATTATTTCTTTTTTGTGTGTACCGAGTAGCATTTCTGACAGTTTGTTTGAAGTGAAAGTGATGCTGGCTTCCGTCTGTTTGTTAGACCTCTTGACAAAAAAGAGAGAACCTGCATCTGTTGAACTTGTATCTTCTTCATCTTGTACAAATATCACTTAAAAGAAATGGATAGGATTGAAGAGGAGGTGTATTGATTTGCATCATTTGATATCATTAAGCCAGCAGAAAATTAGAGGGCTTCATTTCTTGAGCTACATTAGATTCTTAGATTCTCATACATACTCTGTCAGATTTTATCAATGTTAGACCACCCTCAACTGAATTTACACATCTCTTTTAAAGGGGGGGGGGGCTAAATAATGCATACATACCCCCCCCCCCCTTCCCTAAATTATTTCTTACAGGGTATATGTATGACTATTACACAAGCACAAACTACTCATGAAAATTATGCCATTATTGCAGTAAGCAAAATGTTATAAATAGTACATGCTTTGTAATCCAACTTGCTGTTGATAAGCACTTCTGACTTACATTTCCATTAGTACTAATAGTGCACTGTAATGTCATTATAAGGATTCTTCATTAACTCTGTTGTATTTTCCTAACAATAAAACTGCTAGTGTTTTAATAATAAGATTGAGTTTATTGGCCTGCCAGTATTATTAATTGACTATGTTTACTGTTTAGTAACTATTATTATATGATAATTTTGTCTGCATTACAGTAAGATCTTTAACACCCCCTGGTGTCTGAGTTACACTAACATCCAGTATTGTTTGTCTGTGTGACTGCTGGTAGTTATGATAACACATTTGGCAGCCATCTCCCACACACTCTCTCGGTATCCCCCATCACATCTCTCCAAGTAATCCATAATTAATGACAAAAACACTGCTCATCAAGCCATTCTTATTATCTCATGCCTTCTTTACTGTCTGTCTTGACCTCCATCAACTCAACAGACATTTTTGTCGAAGGAGGTACATGCAGATATTATTTTTTCTTCCCTTTGGCTGTTTCAGGATGTAATTTGTTTTTTGGGAGGTAGGAGCTTACCGGGTATATACATGATGGCTTTGAAGGTAAATGAGCTGTGATGTGTTGTGTTTTTAGTTTGGAATTTGTTACCAAGACGTGATTAGTCCTCCTCTTCTTGAAATTGATATTCATGGTGAATTGTTACCAGGAATTAATACCCCCATCTCCTTTCCTCCTCCATGTTTTTAGGTTCAAGGTTATTTGATTGATTGGTTTGTAATGTGAGAGAGATTTTATCTTCCATGTCTTCTAATTAGTTGATGAATTTGGAGGAAAATTTTGTCTGTATATTTTATCAGTGAAAATGTTTTACTATTTACTGGTATTTCTTTTGATCTTTCATTGAGCCAGCTAATATAATGAATGTCATATGGAATTCCTGTGATCGCTTTATGAATGTTCACTTTGGGATGGGAAAGATGGATAAAATGAGTGCACAGCAATTAAGATATTGATCAATAATTTTGATGGTCATGAAATTAAAATTAATGAGATTTGATCACTATAACTGCCAGATTTTTTTAAAATCAGAATGCATCTCACAAGAGCTGCACTTAATGGCATATAACTGTATCTTTAATGAATAAGAAAATTCAGGGGTTAAATACAAAATGTTAAATGAACTCTAAACATATGATGTTTAATTAATCATGGAAAGAGATAGAATTTCTTTATTCTAGTCAGACAAATACTACATTTTGCCCTTTGAATTCCAAACTTGAGATTTGGGACTTGAAAGGTGATAGTTTGGTTCAATTTCCTGTAGAAAATTTTATCAGTAACCCATAGTTGGTGAACATTGTTTCTACTGGCTATTAGGAGCCAGAAACAACTTGCCCAAACACCCAAATATTTTAAGTCTTATCTTGTTTGTAAATAGATCAAATTATTGTACTAACTATGAAAAAGTAATTACTGGTGATTGTGAAGGTTCAGGGAGTGAATGTTTTTGACTTCAAGGATAATTGTCTCTGGATGCAGGCACAGTGAAAGGTATATAACGTTTTGGTGTTGCATTTCCTATAATAATATTAGTATATTATTTTAAAACTAATCATATTTAGGAATAATGCCTCGAGTCATCAGAACTTAATTGATGATGACTGTGGACTTTTTTACAATGTGTATGAGGCAGTCAAGAATATTACATCTGATTTATAATTCTAATGAGGGCTTTTTAAGTATCTTTAAAATTGTTTTTAGATTTTGCAAATCATTTCTGGTTTAGTCGCAAACATTGATTTACATGTAACGAAAAAAGCAGTAGTTGGAAATGTCAAAACAATGTTACTCTTAACTGTTCAATGTCAGTTTTCTGTGTATGCATTAGATCAAGTTCTACCCATTTATTTTGTCACCTCTGGCATTTTGTGGGTTAGGGGATCCTCTCTGATCAAAGTAATTAGTGGTTTTATCTAATTAGAGTTAGTAGAATGCTTCCTGTAAAACTGCTGCCAAGAATAACATTTCATCCCAGTCTTCTGGTTATTATCTTGTGGAATGCAAAAGTGACCTTAGCTGAAATGTGATCACCCCGCAATTTGCTGCTTGTTTGTAAACTGGGATTTTGCACTTTATTATCATTGATAATCAGTGTGTTAAATTGAATTTGTAAATTTCTTCTCATCGGCTTTCAACTCAATTTATGTGACATTACAATTATACTTTGTTATTTTGGCAAAGGAAGAAATTAATTACACTGTATTGCATAAATTATTCATACCAACTGATTAAAAGGTCCTTGTCATTTGCAGTGAATTAATGAACGACTTTTTAATCTGATTTCTCGTATGTTTTTCTATTGAGCTGCCCTTGAGAGTGGAAGGTTTTTATTCTCAGTGAATATCCATCTTGGAAGGATCAAGATTTTGCACTTTGTAAGAATTGTTTAAGAATTCCTTTGATAGACGTAGATGCTGACTTCTTAAGCCTCTCGGAATATTGCTCAGGTAAATCTATTATTGATGCCTCGATAGTTTGATGGACTCCTCTCTGCCTTATATTTTTTTTTCTCCTGTTGTGAGCTGCACGTCTAATGTTGTTGTCTAGGAGAGTATTGATATAAGAATGTGATTGCTGGAGAGTTTATATTGGATACAAGCAAAATAGGTTTGTCCATGCATATATTTTAAGAGAGATATATATTTCACAGGTACGTAAATAGTTGGATAATGTGTTGTTATGTAAGAAACTTTTCCTCTGAGGGCCAGTTGTGCTATTTTTTTTTTTTTTACTGTATTTAATAAAAAAAAACCTCTAAAGAAATCTGTGGGTTTTTCATCTATCAATCAAGAAATATTTTGACTAGCTTAATATGTGTTATATTGGTGTGCCTGTGTATATTGTTCTACTTTTTCTCATTGATATATTATGAAGGTCATTGTTTTATGATCGTGTAGTGGTTCAGAATTACATCGAAAACATGGGCTTGTCTCAAAAAAATCTGTCACATATGATAAAATATATTGATGTAATTTCTTCTTAAGTGTCAGACAGTATATATGTTAGACTTTATTTTCATGGCCTGACAGCAAGATCTAGCTGTGCTGAAATCTTCATGCATTTGACAGGCCGTTAAAATGTGATTGGAAACCAATTGGTGTATTTGCTCATACTAAGTTGGAGCAGTGCATGATGATATGCAGATCTAGATAGTTACAAATGTTTGTGTTGTACTGAGCCAGGTCAAATGAGGGGAAAGAAATTCTGCTACTTTTCAGCTTTTGATGTATTGCTGCAGGAGAGAGTATATTGTCATGTATTGTGTTTTTCTTTGCTGGAATATGGAAGGGGAAAAGTAATGTTTTCATTTCATTTTTTTACCTGTAAGATTTTCAACAATCTTTATTAAGTCTAGATATCATGAAAATGTTAATTGAAACAGTTATATGGAATACATGCAATATAGCATATGATTATAACTATAAAAAGATATATTAACTGCTCTTTTGTTAGTTTACATTTAGAAGTGTAAGTGATTGCAGCTTGTCAATGATAAAATGACATTTGGATTTTATTCCAGTCTCTTATTTATTGTATAATATACAATTATTGCTGGGTTTTGAGGTCAATACAATGATTTAGCCATCTGAGGAGTACAATATTCACCGAGCCCGAAGGGCGAGGTGAATATTGTACTTCGAAGATGGCTAAATCATTGTATTGACCGAAAAAACAGCAATAATTGTTTTATTATATGATTCACTGATAAAATGATACAGCTCATTACTTGTTTGCATTTTATTAAGTCCTAGCCAAATACAAGAGAGAAGCAGAATTAAAATGTGAATAAATCTTACCAGTCGTATCAATTTGAAATGTTTTTTTTTTAATTAAATTTTAGTTGCCATGAAAAAATTATATAATGTCAGTATTTTTTTATAGGATAGATTTTGAAAGGAAGGAGTATTATCAGGGAAAACTGACTGCCAATAAGTTAAACAAAAATTGTTGTTCAGTAAAAGTGTTGGAGGGGGGTCCCTGCATCACCTATTATACCCTCACTCTAAAATATATATTCGCTTATGTTTTGTTCACATGAAAATAAAAATCATAGTCGTTTAAATAGCTTTCTAAAACAATTTGTATCAATTTGGAATTTCCCAATCTATTTTTAGATCAATGTAGAGAAAATAAATCCTTGTATTGACCTGGAACGTCACGTGCAGGTCAATACAACATTATATTTTTCTAACATAGTTGGATCTCAGCCAATCAGAGAGATAGAAATTATTCAATCATATAATAAATACAAATATTTGATCAGAATTAAAAAGTTTGAACGCCCTCTGCAATTATGTTAAATGTGTCTGAAAATTCCATGAATACTGTAGCATGCTTTTAGAAACTTTTTAATGATATTAAGGCTATAGTGCAAGAATATTATCACATTGACATATCATGCTATATCTTTTATTCTATTTACCTTTCAGAGCTAGGCGACATATTAAACTTGTGTTTCTAGCGTAGTATATTACCTGAAGTTATCAAATCTAACTGTAAAATAAGAATCAAAAGTCTATAAATTCACAACCTGTCACCTCTAATGGTCTCTTTATGACGGGGAGTTACAGATTTATTTTCTACTTTCAGTTGGTTTTGGGGTTATTAATCAGGATTAATTAATTAAGAAGGGAGTGTGTTCTGATTGGAATGACTTCCTTATTGGATCTTTATGACCAGTGCTGGTATTAGATGTTTAATTGTACTGCCTTTATGAAATAGTGGAGTATTGTTAATACGTACTGCAAAGAGTGGTGAATTTCCAAGGGAGATAATTGAAGACTTTGGGAAATTTTAAATTCAGAATCTATAATGTTTCATGACCTTTATGGATATAACAGCAGACTGAAGGTATTTAAAGATGAATATTGTAAGTTGTTTTGTGCATTCTTTGACAAAGAATCATATAATTACTGATTGAGTTATCCTTGGGGCTGTACAGAAAAACTTCATTATCTTGAACAATGTTATGTTGAACATGTTGAATGTAACTTGAAGTGAGTGGATTGAGAATCAGAATTACCATGTTGAGTTGGAACAATTTTAGCGATATTTAGGCAAGATTAAGAAAAATGTGATAAAGGGCAAGGCTTGCCAAGCTCACCTGAGCCAACAGAATTATAGGTAAATTTCTACAGTTGAAACCATGATGTCTTGAATATGATGTCACATACTACTTTTAAAGGTGTAGTGATGCAAGCACATAGCTTTATTGGATGTGCCATGCTAAAAAAAATAATGAAGAATCTTTATTCATAAGGAATCTCTCTAGAAAAAAAGAAAATATTGATGTATAGATTAAGTGATTCAGTATATACCCTCAATACTTTGATGTGATCAATGGATATATTTCTGAGTAATATAAGTACATTTAGATAAATATCAATTGGAGAAGTGAATATGACTGGAAGAAATTTAGGATCATCTCTATCCCTAGTATAGCTTTAGTGTATTGAGGTGTTGATACCTATCTAGGGGTATGTATTAATTCACCTGATTTCCCCTAACACATCGAAGCTTCCCGAACTATCGGTCAACAATCTCGCGAATAGCCATAGGACATGCAAAATGAAGAGACTTAAGCTTTGAATATATGGTAACACAATGAAATTTTAAAACTTTTTCTTTTATTTTTGAAATGCAGTGTGTGATGTAACCCTGGAGGGTTAGTGCACCGTAGTACGTGGCCTTTTGTAACAGCTATTGATGCGTGCGTTGGAATGCAGTGTTTTTCTGTACCTTTCTCTCTGTGATGGTTATTTATAGGAATTGAACTCCCAACATGTGCTTACGATACAATCAATCAGCAAACTGTCCATAGATCAAAGGCTGTGCTAAATTGTATGTCAATCTGTCCTGAAAAAAAAAACTTTGTAATTAAGTAGTTTTTACAGGGACACAGGATAGAATAGGTGGGGTAAGTTTTAGAAGTTTTGCTGGAAATAAAAAGAAACAACAAATTCTAAAGGTTCGAGGAATTGATTGAGATGAACTTAATTGGGAGAAATTTAATTATGTCATATCACTTGATGTTGACAGCTGCAATTATTGTGCAAATATTTAGTACATAGGTGTTTTTTCATGTTGTATGAAGTTAATATATTAAGGTTTGGGACACAATTACTCCATGTTATTACTTTGATTGGTGGTCATAAAGCAAATATAATACATGTATAGTAAGATGATGACTTGAATCAATGAAATGTCTTATTGTTCATTGTATGCATTCACTGACTACATTGTATCTGATTTCTGTAATTCTTATGGCTTTTGACATTCCTAGCCCTAGTACATACAGGCACAAAGGAGAAATGTGTACATAATTACACATAAATGACAAAAATATTGAATGTTTTGAAATATCTTTTATATGCTAACTTGTATGTTAAAATGATGTGTAATTTTGGGGATGAATAGATGTAGATCTCAATCAGTCATCATTGCAGCTTAAATGAAACATTTGTTCAATACATCCTTGGGCCTTGCTAGATATTGCAGCACCTGTTTTTAATCAAGTTGGCTAATTCAATATGGTCATAGGAATAAGCCCACAAACAGACTGCATCACTGATTCATTTTATTTTGCTTTTTTTTCTAGGTCTCCTTATTAGGAATTGACAAGGATTGATTGATACAGGGGAAGATTTTGTGCTGAGTTGAGAAATAAGATACCTTTTAACCGGGAATGGGATGGTTTTCGAAATGAGTATCCAGGATTTTGATGATCGGACACATGATCACATGTACCCCCACCAGAATGGGGGTGTGGACTACAGAGAAGGCTCGTTTATTTCTGATGAGGTCAAGGGTTACCAGGAGTCTGTGGTTTATCACTCCGACAGCCAGGTGGGGACGGTCTTCATTCGCATCTCTGTCCCAGAGCTCAAACTTCAGGTATGGACTTTATAAAGGGTATTTTATTTTCAATAATGGATATTTTGGTTGTACTTTTGAAGCAGACATTTATTGCAATTTACCTGTTTTCTATTTTCTGCTTTGTTTTCCCCACCTTGACTAATTGAAACCTCTAGTCATATAATATTTTTAGTTTTGTAATGGATTTCAGAAATGCCTACAGTTTGAGTTGGATGAAACAGTATGGCAGGCCAAGCAACGAATCCTGGGGTCATTTGCAAAGGTAAAGAAAAAGCTTTGTGCTTATACTGTCTATAGATATGTCCTTTTTATGAAATTGTCAAATATCCAAACAAACAAAATGTTTTTTAAAAAAAAAATTTTCTGAATGAGCAAATAAAAAAAAATGACTGGAAGGAATTTCTGTAGCAAATTTTAAAGATCTGTTTTCAATATTGCTCATCCAATGAAGAAGTATATCTGTGGGATAACATTTGCCATAAACTTTACTCAGCATTTGGTAGTTGATAGATGCAATACACTTGTAGAATTAACAACAAATATTCGATTCATGAAATTCTGTTTTAGGACTTGAAGGACTCCAACAACTATGGCCTCTACTGTCCACCCATGAATGGGAGGGCAGGGAAATTTCTGGATGAGGAACGACTACTGAGGGAATACCCTTTACAGGGACCCATAGGATTTCTAGAGGTAATCATGTCATCATCATTATTGTTTTAGATTGCATTGTCTTGTTTCCATTCTGTGGCTGGTGAAGGTGAATGGGGGTGAGGGTTAAAAGTCAGGAAAGTAAAGTAAATGGCCTTATTAATATAAAAGTAAGAGTCCAGTTGTACATTTGAGGTGCAAAATTTAATAATTTATGTTCCCAAGAAACCATAAAAGTTTTCTGTCGGAGTTCTTTAAGAACCAAGCAATATTAAAAATAATTACTACAATCATGAACAAATATTAGCTCTCAATTTTTTTTTTAATGAATTTAACAAAAGTCAAATTTCAATTCTTGAAATTAATTTAGCTTCAGGATATTGTCTTTGTTAACTCTGGTAATGATTCCATTTTATGAGTTTGAAAAGAAAATAATATCCTGTCTTCATGGTAACGCGAAGCAATTTTGCAGAATCAAGAGTCTTAATTATCAATAAGTTTTGCATGTATCCGACAGAATAGCCTCATTTTTCTTCCAGATAATTGCCATAAATGTAAAGTTTTTATATTTCGGATTCTGATGTTTGATTTTTGGATTCTTTCAGTTTAAATACAAGAAGAGAGTGTACAAGATGATGCATGTAAATGTCAGGAAACTAAAACAACTCCATGTAAAGGTAGGTACAAAAATATTACAAAAGTGGGTCAGGGTTAATGACCTATTCATGTCTTTGCTAGTAAAGATCATTAACAGTTTCGGCAACCGCTGTATTGGCTTAAAAAAAAAAAGAAGGGTTTACAGCCATACTTTCTTAGAGTTTGGGAATTATCAGGTCATTTACATATTTGATCTTCACTCATGAAATATTTCAATACATCTACTTGCCAATCTCTATGTATGATATGCAGAAAAATATCATATTGGAAAATATTCATTGCAATGCATATTTCAATAAAAACAAACATAGATAGTCATGGGGGGGAAATGAAAATTGCAAAGTAATTTTAAGACTTGTATGCATCCAGAAACTATGAATGCTTACTTGATTAATGTAGCATTAATGTCTTAATTTTTCGTGATGTTTAATTTTCTTAAAAAAGATTAAATCATTTTCATTATTCTCTTTAAACTTCCCTTTGAAAACAGACCAATCTAAATTGAAGAATAACAAATCGTTCATCTTTCAAATTCAGTATTTTTTCTCCCCATGTATGTTTGCATCTCTGTTAGCATAAAAATATGTGACATACTTCGACAAAAAGGCATGCATGCTCATTAGCCGGATTTAATTGAATGATAATGGTGACATGTCAGCAGTTTATGGGAGAAATATGATCCGAGGCTTGGTCCTCAGTAGACAGATGTGTACACTGACTGCTTGTCACGAGCTGTCTCTCTTCTCTGTATTGTAGAGTAACCTGAGACATTTTATTGACTACGTCAGGACCTGCAATATTGAGAAACTCAACAAAATGTCTAACAAGGGACTGGACCCCAACTTCCATGACTCAAGTACAGGAGGTATAGAATATCGTGGCATTAGTTGATTTAGACAGGTTTCTGCCATTATATACAATGATACCATACACATCATAGGATCCATACCTTTCCAATCTCATTTTCAAAGATTTGACTTGGCTAAAAAAAAAATATGCAAAGTAATATTGCGTTTTAGTTACACAATGTAAGATCTAGAATATGTGAATTTAAAACAGCTGGACTGCATATATTGTTGTCATGGAGATAAAGATCTTTTTGTTGACACTGTTTCAAGTGACCAAGGTGTTAATCAGTTTATGTGATACATAAAAAACCCTATATGTTCGTAATCAAAGTCTTGTTTTCCATTTGAGTCTCTTGATGTTCAATAATTGTAAATACAATGTAAATTGAATCTAAATGCATGACTCATTAAATGATCTACAAGCATCATATGAAAATTCTGGAATTAGTGACAAAATTTAAACCACACATTTCAATAAATTGTTTTTCACTGTTTTTCAAATTTTAGAATTACTGTTGGGTCATTCTTGTTTTGTACTTTTCATATTTGCATCAACTTATTCAAGATGAAATTCTTGATTGCAGAGACCCCTTTGTGTTTGGCTGCCTCCATGAATAAGCCTAAGTGTCGTGAGCTGATCATCTGTTTAGCGGGCGGGGGAGCCCACTTAGACTTCAGGAACAAGAAAGGAATGACAGCCCTCCATGCCGCTGTTATAGCGGGCAACACAGAAGCCATCAAGGTGGGCACGGGCAAAATGTTGGGCACTTCCATAACCCATGATAAGAGGAAAGGTTTAGCTATAGAGAGAGCACCGAGATTCTAACGTTAGGACCCAAAATATTTAATATTTTATGAATTGAATAGCATTTGATTAATTGTTACTGCCAAAGGAATTCAGACTTGAAATAGATATTTACAGATATATCTTCTTCCATTACAAGTAGTCAACTTGATGATGTTCACCTAAGCAACACACTGTTGTCTGTCATCTCCTGCGCATACAGTGTAGACGGTTTTACCAACTACATAATATGTCTTCAATTTTTCTGTTATTTCCTGTTTGATACAGGATTACATCCCCTTTGTTTACCATTTGGAAAATTCAAACACCGGTATTTAAAAATTAATACATGTACTAGTAGTGTATTTCTTTTCTATTTTCCTTTAAAAATTTGACTTTTTCCCATTTTTCATCTGCAAATTTTCTGCAGACAGTCTGCTGGGTTTGGTCTCTGTGATATATAGAAAGCTGCATGTTAACACTTCTTGAAAGTGAATGCTAACAACAGCCAGTGTTGTAATGGTCCCTGTCAGCAGTAGTCATTTCCTGGGTCCCTTATAAGTTCAATGTTTTCTATGTGCAGTAAAGGATGAGACAGGGCTATTAATCAAGAGACTTTACTTCAATGAATTCTCTTGTCTTTATATGTGAATTGACAATTTGTGAACCTGGTAAACATTCTTTTATTAATATTTTTAGACTCGATGAACGAAACTTAGGCATAGTTTTGCATTACTTTCAGTTTCAAGGATGTATATTAATCATCTTTAATTATAAGTTAATTTATAAGCAGAGTGAAGGAAAGATGAACGTTTAAGAATTTTTTTTATATTTTTAAGTCCAGAGTTCTTAGAAACACTCTATTTATACTTTATATATTATTTGCTGGGATTTTTTTTCACCAGCTGAATGTTCTTGGTAGGTAAGATATAAGAATAGATGCAGTATTCTGTCACTTTTGTTAAACTTACATTTTAAGCAACAATGATTTGTTAAAAATAATTAAAAGTTATTGTAATTTATTTTCAGACCTTGCTGGACTTGGGGGTTTCCCCTAACATCAAGGACAGTCGGTCCCTGACCCCCCTGTACTATACTGTCTGTCACTGCTCCACCCCGGGTTGTATGGAGATGTTACTACAGGAGAGAGCCTTTATAGGGTCCCAGGACGAACAGGGGTGGTTCGAAATTCATCACGTAAGAAAAATTTGTATTAAGTTTATTGAGGATATCTGAATAACAGTAAAAGCCTAACAGCCAAATATTAAATTTGAAAAAAAAATAAAGATTGGGAGGGACTTTATTGATTGAGAGATGTTTAAAGAATCTTCCAGTAAAAGGCAGGTTTAGAAGGCAGTTGTGAAAGAGAAAAATTAAAACCTCTATAAGAGGATAAAAGAAGATGAGATTTTTTTCAAAGATGAAACTTTATGTCAAGGAATAAATAGAAAATAAGCTGATTATGAACAGACAATGTCAAGACTTAGGTCACCTCATCATTCAAGGATGGATTTTAGTTTGGGTGGATGTACATGCATTTATTTCAAGTTATATCTGAATTATTTTATGATGCAGGCTTGCAGGCAAGGTCTGGTGCAGCATTTGGAACACCTCTTGTTTTATGGAGCTGACATGGATGTTCAGAATGCTAGTGGAAATACAGCACTGCATGTCTGTGCTTTACATAATAGAGTAAGTTTGTATTTTCTGTTTTCAAGATTCTTTTTGCTATATTTGTGAAATAAAATCAATTGGATAGGTGGAAAAAGAGATAATTTTTCAACTTTCCTATTGCTTTTTGTTTGGCATAAAATTCTATTATTTGTGTGGGTGGATATGGAAAGAGGGAGGGAGATTTAGGGGGAATGCAGGACAATTTTGTAAATGTACTAGCTGTTGTCTTTTGAGATAAATAATTGCTACATTGTAAGCATGTTACAGTTATGAAGGATGGGGGAGGAGCAACTGTTCTTTGTGCCCGTGATGTAACAAATTGCACTAAACCTGAAATTGACAATGTCAATTACACGAGGAGCACAGAATTTAACAAATCAATTATCCTTGAGTCATGATAACCAGGGGCAATAACTATGTATATTCATCTTATGAAATTTTGGCAAAGACTAGGCTTGCACCGAATAAAAATTTATTTGTACATGTTTTCATCTAAATGTTACCAGTGTCAACAACCTTTTTCGTCATTTCTAAGAAATAGTGTGGAAAAAAATAATTAACAAAGATTATTTGGTGTTTTTTCGAATAGTTTGGAAATGGAATTTAGTTCACTGGAATATGTTTCTATTACTCAGGAGTCTTGTTTAAGAGTTTTGCTGTTCAGAGGAGCAAATAAGGAGATACTTAACTACAGTAACCAATCACCTTATGAGTCTGCCATCTTGGCTGGGAATGATGCCATTGCTGAAATCATCGAGGGACATAAAAACGATGATGTTGGTAAGTTACAGACATTGTTGATCAGCTTTAAAAAATCTTGAAAATTTTGACCAAAAAAAAAGAAAATAAAACTTGAAATATATTTTTAAAGTAAAGAAAATATAGAGTTTAAACATTTTAGTTCAATTTTATTGAAAATCTATTTTGACTGCATTAAAAATGCTTTAGCTTCTGGAACTAATGTCATGTTTTCAATGCTGTCAAGAGTTAAAAGTATAAGTTTTCTAATAAATTTAGGTGCTATATGATTGATGATTTTCTACATACTTGTTAAGTTCCTTGATATTAAGGGTTAATGGTCAAACAATGACCGTGTCAGGGTCAGAGATAGGAGCAGGTTTACGATGATTAATGTCTGTCCCTTTGTCAGAACGGTCAGGTGTTTTGTCAGGTGCAAACTAATTAGGCCATCTCAGGTCAGCTTTTACTGAGGAAAAAATGAAGAGGTCTTGATAATGACCAAACTAAAGAAAAAGACTTAAAATCTTAGGAAAGTGATAGTCTTTCAACTCATATATATTTTGTCAACTGAATCAGATAGAACAATATGGAAAATAAAATACTTGTTTCACAAAAGTGTCCCTATGCAGCTCTCAGTGAAACCTACTTTTAATGAAATGCCAGGGACATACGATTTTGCTTCTTTAAAATCTATGTAATTTGTCATATCACCTTGACCTTAAATGTATACCTTCCCTTTGTAGTTCCGTTCCGTGAGACTCCCAGGTTCAGCACCAGACGACGCGACTCCGTGGCGTCTGCTGCGATGTATGCCCTCTACCGTTCCCGTAGCGACCCGAGGATTAACCAGATCCTGATCAGCCCCTCCTCTTCCACCCAGAGCTTCTCACACCTACACAACAGTCTGACCACGGACTCGTACTCAGGATCGCGGGGCACAGACTCACCATGCTCAATGAGTCTGTCTAGCTCTAGCTCGGGGCCAGGTGAGTTTGATGATAATGTATCTTTGGTTGGGGTGTTGCATTATTTAATGAAAAGAAAGGGAGGTTATGAAAACTTACTTACTTAGGTACGTAAGTGTTTTGATTTAGAATAAAGTTGATTTAGTGACATGACTTGGTGGTGGGTTAGATAATGATGGGAGTGATATGAAATGGGAGTGGCAAATTTTTCTCTTGCTGTTGTACACAATTGGTGAATATTGTATGGTACAATGTCTCTACGTTGTCATGTTTCAGTACTTCAGCGGAATTACCACGGTTGCTCCTATGTAAAACAGGCTTAAATATTATCAAACTTCTGATGTTATTAGATCTATTTTTTATGATGTATGTAATGTAACTGCTAACAACTTTATTTTCGTTGTGTTTATTGTGATTTTCAAGGCTTCTTTGGAAAAGGAGCAAGCGCATCTTTCCCCTTAAGGCGACCAATGTCTGTATGCCAGAGCCATTTTCCAGAGCATAATAGACCCTCTTTTCAGTCTCAGTTTGAAATTATCAAAAAGAGGCTGACGCCTGCCAATTCTTTTCGCTCCTTGCAATCTCGAGATCGCCTTGACATAGAATTCCACAAAGACCTCCAGAGAAGACTGTCTCTACAGTTCGAGTTGAGAAAACGAACTCAGTATTATCAGAATCTCACGGTGCCTAGAAGTCACATGACCCGAAGTCAGAGCTCGGATCAGGGAAGTGATTCTTCAAGCACTATACTTTCGCCGTCGATGGAATCCATTGATAGTGTACGGAGCCAAAGCCCTCGTTTAAGTACATTTTCGTCCCATTCTGGAAATGTGTACAGCAGTTCCAGATCTGTGGAGGATAGCAGGAAGTGTGCGAGGGATCATTGCAAAAGTCAAAACACTGTCCCTGTGCGGAATAGTGTTTGTACATCAGACTGTGCTATATACAGTGTCATCTCAAAACCTAAAAAACACAGAATGCCAATGAAAATTCAGGGGCGTGGGAATGTTTGTAAGCAGGAAGAAATCTACTCAAATTCTAGAACTTCCTCAGAATATCAAGATAAATGTAAAAGTCTTCCCAGCAAAGACCAGGTCAGCAGGCAGAGAAGTGCACCAGTGGGGGACATCTATTCCTTTATTTCAGCCAATCACTGCCCACCTGAAGCTAAGCTGGAATTGGAGACTGACCACATTTTCGTTTGCATTGAGCGCTACGTCCCTCGAACCCCTGATGAACTGGCGTTGGAGAAAGGAGACATTGTGGAAGGTTTATCTCCCTTAGAGCATGTGTTTTAGTTTGCTGTACATGTTGTATTGACACAAATTATTCTTATTTCTTTCCAGCATTTTAAGACATTACTTTTACCATTTTATAACCATGCTCTGTTAACCCTTTGTGTGCTGACTTGTTTTACGTGTGCTGTAACCTCAGGACTGAGTTGTTTTGTAATATCAACAAAATTATCACAATGGTGTACTAAAATTCAAATATCTAAAATTGTTGACAACCAATTTGCTTGAAATTTGGTAAATATATAGCAAATGTTGTGTTTTTTAATTTATAATATATTTTTTTTAAAAATCTAATATTTTATGTTGCCATGGAAACCAAATTTTCAAAAAAATTATTTTAAAATGACTTTTTAGCATTTTAACCATATTTTTTCAGAGAAAATATTGCACTTTGATGAAAAAAAATAATTCAATTGCTTTAAAAATTCAATTTTAGTTTAATATTATGTAAAAAAAATTTTATTTAAACAATAACTCAATGATAAAGTCAATGTTATATACCGGTATACCATTATGTTGTGAAAAGTCATTGTATACTTATCTGAGTAAGGGATATATTCATGTAGGTTTAAGTGAATTCTGATTTAAGTTAATGGATTTTTTTTCTTCAGATTTCAACTAAAAAGAGTATAAATTGAAGATTCAATTAGCCTATAAATATATAACCAGTGATTATTTTATGAAATATTGGCAATGAGAAAGTATGATCCTCAAAGAATATGCAGTTTTGAGGTTGGGAAATCTTGGAGCAAGTTCGCACAATAATGATCTAATTGCTGTTACTAGTATTCATTTTCAAATTAAAGCAGTCAATATGTTAAATAATTTTAAAAAAATAAAAATAAAACAATATTTACACTAAGTTATAGAGGTCTTATTTTCTAATGACTGGTATCTAACAGCCCTAAATATACTCTAGTAATTCTCAAATCTTTTTTTTATATTTTGCTTTTATGAAGAAAATGCATTTCTCCGTGTTTTTTGTAAAGTTAACATATTCATCAACTTTCTTCTCACAGTACTTTTCACTCTGTAAGTAATGTGGCATTTATTTTAGAAGTCTTATTCCTAGCTGCTGGCAACAATAATTGCCAACAGGAAAACTAGTATTTTAAATTTTAGAAATTTAAGCACCTTTAACAGTCATTTATAATGGTTTTCAAAAATTACTTCGTTCAATGTAGTCACTGCTGAATAACAGTTTTGAATTTTTTCAATTGATTTTAGTTAATGATTGTTGACAGATATGTACCATAATATCAATCAATATATTATGAAATAGTTTTAAGTTTATGCAAGTGTAATGGTATGGGTCATGGATATAGGCCAAGTAAGCTCGGTCAGTAGAGCATCTGACCTGTGATGCAGGAGCCCCTTCTTAGATTCATGGTCCAGCCATGCATTTTCTCCTTCCTTGTTACAGATTTGATGCTATTGACCCCTCTGGAAATGTAAGTGAAAGTCCTGTCAGGGGCTAATAAGAATTTGTGTTGTGTCTGCAAGGATAAAGATAACTTTTGGGAACGATATGTATTGGTTGTGCTATGGGTATCAACCTGGGTAGCTCATTCGGTAGAGCACCAGACTAGTGAAGCAGGGTTCCTGAGTTCAATTCCTGGTCCAACCATAGTTACCATACATTTTCTCCTTTCCTGTTACACAAGTTTTGAATGTGCCAGAATTTTTACTTCAACATAAAATATTATTCCTAATAATGAAATATATATTTTATTTCCACTCTGGGATTTCTTTGTATTCTTAGTAACTATTCACATTTTCATATTTAAAAATAAACATATCTTTGGAGACCAAAAAGTAGTCTTTGTTGATGAGTAATTGTATAGGAATTTGCATTTTTGAAAAATTTTCTTGACCATCATTAAAAAAAATTCTCACAGTAAATCTTAGCTTTTTTACTGTATTCATTCAGGCATATATGACTATCTCTTATATCAAATGTACCTATCTTACTGTAATTCGAGAAGGGATGGAATGTAGAAGCTTCTTGGGCCTTATAAATTTGTAAAATAGAGGACATATTACATATGAATAGGTAAAAACATGTACAGTGTGTACTTTTGAGTTTGAGAAGTACAATTCCTACAGTAAAACTCGGTTATAACAAAGTCACTGGGACCTATGAAATTACTTCGCTATATCTGTAATTTGTTATAACTGTATAAGAAATCAATTAAATTTGTTTAGCTGGGTATCCAAATTGACTTCGCTATATCCGTAAATTTGCAATATTCGTGTTGGTACTAAATGAGTTTTGCTGTATTGCCCAGTCTTTATTGTAATTTATTGAACAGATTTACATGCAAGTCCATACAATTTACAAATTACTCATTCTAAAGACCCTGATCTTCTTCTTTTGCCTACAAAAATGACAATTCATCTTAATTTTAAACTGTAAAGTTACCATTTATTTAACCAGTGAACTTTATATTTTTGTGTGTGCATGTTTAGGTTGGGGCAGTCTCACTGTTTTTGGTTTTTATTAAAATAGAAATAAAAAGTGGAGGAAATGTGCAATATAATCCACATGATTTATTCTGGCAAAAGTCTATTTTAAAGAAAAAGAAAATGTCTCCCTGATACATGTTCTTAAACTTGGTTTAGAAAAAAATTCTGATACATGTAGTACCAATTATTTTCATGCAAACTAGAGTATGTAAATGCCTTGAAGAAATGTAATTCTAAGATACCAAAGATCCCGGAACATATTTTGGCTTTGAAATTATTGAGAGTCTATATAATCCTTATCAAGGAAATAAAAATGGTATTTTTTTAACTTACTGAAATAAAACAAATACCAAAGTTTACACAAATGACAGTCATTTCAGGGAAAATCAGAACTTTAAAATTTTTTTATCACTTTTTACCATTTTCATGTATATGCACATGATCAAATGCATCTGAATGCATCTTTTCTGATAACAAGCTGATACATTTGAAGACACTAGATCTACAGGTTTATAGAAAAGATCAAGTTTATTTTTAATTTTTTAATTGTGCTAAAAATTTTACAATATATCATATACTGTTATAAAAAAAAAATATTTGAAAGTTTTCCCAAATAGATGGAACATCAAGCAGCTTTAAACCAGAATTTTTAGGTGTAATTAGGGCCACTTAATTGACTCAATGATTATCAGTTATAAAATTCATATTGTGTATATTTCGAATACCTGCATGTATCATGAATTAATTTTGCTTGATCACAAAAATATGTTGATGGATATATATTCTCTATATATCTCTTTTGCACTTATGTATTAATGCAATAACTCATTGGAAAATTTTCTACAATGTTCAAGGTCCTTTACATTTATTAAGTGGAACCTTTTGTATCTTTCAGCATTTTTTACATGGGTCTTTAGATTTAAAAAAAAATTGTTTCAATTATTTATTTATTTGCTTATTTATTGTTAAAAAAACAAAAGCTTTTAATTAACAAGATGCTTCACATTATTTTTTGCAAACCTTTATTTCAAAGCAAAGCTTTATTTACGTATGTAAACAACGTGCACAGCCACTGAGGAAAAGAAAAACGTCTGTGACTTGCCAGGTTCAATCGCGCGCATTATTGTTTTCATTTAGACGATGTAATGTATGTCTAATTACAAAACACCAAAGAAACAAATAATAACCACCGTATGTCCAAAATATAAAACTTTGCCGACCATATAAGCTCTCGATATGCTTCAGACTGAAGTTCAGTAGCATGTGCATCCTACTTTCGTTTTAACAGGAAGAACTTCGCAAGGTTAAGGTCAAGTCAAATTAACCAGAGTTTTTATGCTAAAATATCAACAATTTCTAATTATTAAATTAATTTTATGTCTACTAACACAAATTTATTATAATTATTGATATTTAACCAATTTTTGAATTTATTTCTTTATTTTCCTTTATATTAGAGCAAGTTAGAAGATATTTAATGCATGCGCGTTTTTTCCCTGTTTCCAAAAATAGCGGACTGACTTTCATCGTAACAAACGTTAAACACCTTCACTTTAAATCACAATTTCACAAATAATTCGCATATTTTCACATCTTCATTACCTATTTTTCAATGTGTTGTAGTTGTATAATACATTTTGATAGATTCTGAATAATTCACAGCTCATTTATACGTTTTATACGACGTTTTATGTGACGAAGCGCTAATTCCAGACTCAGACCCAACATATTGGGTTCCCGCACGCAAGCGTTTGTGACGTCAGACCCAATATGTTGGGTTCCCGCACACAAAGGGTTAATGCATTTTTATTGCATTTTTCATTTACTTTCTGTCACCAGTTATGATTATATGTATATATTAGTTCTGATTATCAAATAGATCTGTAAATCATATCTATTACACATTAAGATATCAATATTGAAGTATTTATTACAGCATGGAGTCTAGATCTCTTTATAGAGATAAATTGCATGTTACTTAATAAAACACAAAAATGTAAACATTCATTTTACGTTATTTGATAACAGTGGTTACCATATAACAGATATAATGCATGTGTTGCTGAAATGCATTGGAATGAATTCAAATTTTTTGAGAGAATAAATTCTAAAGATATAATTATATATAGGCTTGAAAGCGTATTTGCATTGCAATTGGAGAATTCAGAAAACTATCAGATATCATAAGACATATAGATTTAAGCGATGGAAAGCATGCTATTATATGCATGCAAGTATGGAACATTTATTCACACACATATATTGAATAGTTTTGATTGGCATGTACTTAGTTTGGCAAAAAAGTGTCATTAAACTTCAAACCTAGATATCGGCAAATAAATTTCCATATATAATCTTAATTAAATTGATTTCAGAATTGTTTTTTGTTTTTATTCTACTTATATTAAAGTTTCTTTAGTATTGAATTTTAGAATTCCTCACACTTCTCCAATATTTCCTTTATTTTATAATGTAAAAAATTACAATGTTTTAATAGTCATAGATTATAAATTATCATCATTTATTTCTGTTTTCATCAGTGTCCTATTTTCTCACTTTGATTATTCCAATCAATTCAAATGTTTCTGAAATTATATATGTTCCATATGACATCATATATACCCCATGTGATGAAAATAAGAGTACAATTTGAAAGCCTTCGACAGATTTTGAAATTTCTGGATGATACATTAATTATAAACATTTTTTGTTGTATATTTCAGTCCTTGGAGTCGGAGAGCAAGGATTCTGGGAAGGTCGAGTCAATGGCAACGAGGGAATGTTCCCTAGCAACTATGTTCATGAAGTCAAGTTAAGGAGGAAAGGTGGGTTAAATGAAAAAGAAAACAATACTATAGATCACTTTATTTTTATGACACATTATTTACAAGGGAAAATCGGAAACAAAATTACTGAATTGTGGTTATTGATCTTTATAACCTTTAAGAATAATAATATATGCGAGATGGAAATTTTTGTGAACACACACTGGCTCACATAATTACCGGTATGCGAAAATAAAGTTCTCAAAAATAAAAAGTTATTCACAGTATATGATTTGATTTTATCATTAAGTTATTAAAATACAGATGTTATAAATGGAATTTCTAAATTGGTGGAAATAGTTTGTCCTTTTATTTTTCTATAACTGCAATATTTGACCATAAATTATTAGGGACCAACAAAGGTGAACATTATGTTTGTACATACAACAGGTTCATTATGTTTGGATGTTGTTATGTACAAGATTTCATACCAGGAGCTGTGAGAAAGCCTTTCCTCTGTAAGATAAATGTGTAATTAGATTAGTAGTAATGGGACTGTCTGCACTCATTGTCTGATGGGCCTCTGAGGTCTGACGTCCTATAACACAGTGAGTCTGTAGTGGGCTGCAATGATAGATCAGCCCCCAGGATATTGTTGTGTAGTGATTAATTGATAATCTCATGTCAAAACAATCCGCCAGCTTCATTTATTTAAATTTACAGATTTTATCCAGTCATAAGACATCATAAAATATATTACAAAAATTTAGTCAATTTTTAATCCAATTTTTTTCATGACGAATGGTTATTTAATAGTATCTGTCGGTGATCAATGTAGAAATGTTTACACCTGAGCGAGGTGTAAAAACAATAAGTGATTTCATTATGGTCTCCCTAGGGCCTTTCTTCCTATGTAATGGCAAAGGAGATATGGACACCCAGGCTTGACCATTTTACATTTAAAGTTGATCAGTTTGGCTATCCCAGTCAGTTTGTGATATATGTGTATGGAAATTAAAATGTGAGGAAAAAAACTGTGTCGCGTTTATATGTCAAAAATTGATGTGTTTCCAGCAATCTTGACCTTTATAATTGTGATTGATGGACATGATATTGACAACAAATTTTTTTAATGATTGCTGTCCTTCTCACAGCACACTTTCAAATGCCACTGGACCAATTGAGCTCAGTCGGTTTTGATTTACTATCTTTCATACACTAAGTGACTGTAAGCCTGTATTCCTCTCAGAGATGAGCACCTTCTCTTATACCCTTATAATTATGAAGTTTAGTCATCAAGATGATAGAAGTATAAAGTGATTCCAATTTAATTAATCAAGTGTGTTAAAACAAGAATGGCAAAGGAGGGTTTAGGGACGCGGATGTTAAAGCATCGTCTGGCATACAAAATGACAGTGGATACTCTACTTTCAGCTGGTTCCCTGGGTGACCTGGTCTCCGCCTCCAGACACGACATGATGCTGAACAGAAATACACTGGCTGCCATCGTACCAAACTTCAGGTAGGGAAAAATGATATATCAAAATAAATATGTATTCATTATCATATAGGCCTACATATTCCTTTTAGTTTTAATTGAATTAAGGAATTTTTAAGTAAATTATTGCATACTGGAGTGCTAGCGGGGTATGTTTTATGAAACATAAATCAAAATTGTTTGAATATCCATAAGATGATCTCGTTCATGTTACAGTTCTTAACACTGAAAAGTTTCAAAAGGTTTGTTGATACTCTTTTTTGCAGTGAGTGGTAAAAATGTGTTATTCAGGGAGATAACTCTGTCAGCACTACTTTAGATAGTGTGGAGAGATTTTTGAGTAAACTTTGTGTCTGTGGTTATTTAATGTAGAGATCAAAGTTTAACCTTAAAAATGAATTACTGAAGACCACATCTGTTAGAAATTTATTACATATTGTAATGATTTATTTCACTAGATACCAGGGTATATATTTGATGTGTCTGAGATTCTTGAAAGTGAACATCTTCATAAATTGCAGTATCAAAGTTAGAGAGCACTAAATGTGGAAACATTTTATTCACAGTTTCATGATTTTTTTTCTTATTTGAAATAATGTCTTTAGATAAATAACATGAAATATTTGAGTTAATTATGCCTGCTGGGGAAAATTATTTCATACCTTATGGATTGGGGGGCCCCCTCGGACCTTAGTATCATTTCATACCTTGTATTTGGTTTCAAAAACTCAGAATAAAACTTTATTATTAATGTACATGTACTCAAAAATTTTACAGTTGCAATTAATCCCAAAAGTTAAATTAAGAAATTTTGTTCTTTTTTATGTCATAAGATGTTAGATATATCAGTTTTTAACTCAAATTCTGTGGCAACACGAACTCAGGTATTTTAAGGATTAGATTATGACGTGAATAAAAATTGACTTTATCACTGATATCAAAAGGTGTAGCCATGTGTACAGTGAAATTTATTGTTTAACAATCCCTTGTCATTTCCTTGTAAATTCATCAAAGGGTGTGAAAGATACTCCAATGTTTTCTCTTATCGTGGAGCATTTTTACGTGTGGACTAAGGATGGTGAAATTGGGGGGTGTTTGTTTAGCGTTCGCTTGGATTCCAATTTTATAGTTCACTTTACGTCCCCAGGTATGAAATGTACCATCTGTTGATTTTTCACCTGGTGGACAGAGGATTCAACATAATGTACAAAATTTACTGTATTCTGTATTAAAAAAAAGGTTTTCAATAAATTTACACAATTAAGGTATTTTTTTTTAACAAGAGGTCTTCATATTGAAATATCTGGGCATGCCATGTTTTTTTTTTTAATCAAGGGGAATTCATTTAGTTTGATTGCCATCTCTTGCAATAATGATAAAAATCGATGTTGAATAAATTGAATTTTTCTGGATCTCTCTATGAGTTCATGGATCTAGATTTAGATTCTTGATAAAAAACTGTATTGAAATGTTTGGTACAAGATAACTCAGGTAAAAAGTGAAAAGACATGTTTATTGGTAAGCCATTAATACTATACACATAGTACCTGGTACTTTGTCAGTACTAAAATAACTGAAGATTTCGGAGATATGCCAAGGTCAAAAGTTGAGATTTGACATCTGATCTATAAATAGCATCTGGTGATGACCTGTACCCCTTTGAGTAGATAGATTACATGGATACCATAGGACTACTGGTCAGTTTGAGGGTCTCATATGAAAAAAGAGATGGCTCTTTGATCACAGGTTATACAATAAAATGTATGCAAAGGAAAATTATAACATCCTTTGAATTATTTAATTTATTCAGGGTACCATTCACCCAAAACTATTCATCATGGTGCGTGTTTACTTAAATTATTTACATTTAAGTGACTGTACTTCACTTCTAATAGCTAGGATCCATGCATATAGTCATAAATGAATTTGATCAAGAATTCTTTAGAACAGGGTCAGTTATTTTTAGACTACTTTTATGGCCCAGATATAGGTATCAGGATATATTAATTTTAAAGTATGAAAATATTTTCAAGCAATTTAAAAGTATTTATTTGTAGTTCAATGCATATTATTTTATATGCATTTAATTTTGTTAAAAAGAAAGATTAACTTAAAACCTTTCCTTTTAAAATATATACAAGAAGTACATTTAGTTACAATAGAGTTGAACAGAGAGAAAGAGAGACCAAATTTTAGTTCAAACTTTATTGGCCCATTATGTCATTTATATTAAGCATTCAACATTCCATTCTGTTCCTGACTTGACACAAAGTTCAGTTTTATGACATATTATAAAATTAACAATTTGTATTTATAAAGGAAAAGGTTGAAAGACAAATCTTCATTTTAATTGCTGCCCTAAAGTCACAGAATGCCCATGTCTGTTTGCCTGTCAGTCCATGTAAAAAGATCATACTGGGCTATAAAGTTAGGCAGTTCAGTAAATGGAATGGATTGAGATAAATGATATGACTTCTGGATAAGGCCAAATATTGAGACCATGCAACTTTTCTCTTCTCGAGAACATACTGATATTTACTTGACTAGTAAATATCAATATGTTCTCGAGAAGAGAAAAGTTGCAATGATGAATACAATGTATTCATCATTAATTTTTTCAACAACTCCCAGCCTGGATTAAATCTGAAATATATGCATTTTAAAAAAAAAAATAAAAAATTTCAATTTGATGGAATTACAGTCTTCAGAAAAACATATCATCTCCTCCCCAAAAAAATTAAACCTTATAATGTTGCTTTTTTTTCTGTGCAGACAGGATAGATAAAAAGTAGGCATTTAGTCTTTTACGAAAGCGAAACTGAAGAGGCTTAAAACCTACATTGTAAACTTAAATCTGAAAGGTACTTGGCAGTATCGCAGCAATGACATTTTTCTCATGCCCCCCGATTCTTAGTTTACCCATCTATTGACCGTGTTTCCGTGCAAAACTCTATACTACCTGCTTATTTAGACATCGACGATTATTTGCTGCTGGTACGCAAAGGCTAATTTATGTGTATATATTACACAAACTTACATCACCTGAGAATTTACCTTTTATTAAGTGTTTTGTTTGCCTTCATTGTCACCGGAGATTTTGAAAGAAACTAAAATGGGGGAGAACATTCTTTTTAATGAAGTTTGTTTGAAACATTAAACAGAATTAAGAGTTTAAAAAAAGTTTTATTTTTAGAACTGAATACAAAAGTACTAAAATTAGAGGTCATGGTGCATTCTTCAATTAAAATTCACAGTGACCTTGATACAAGTTTAAATTCAGAATGTAATACTCAAAGAGCTTAAGTAAATATAAATGCAAACCAAGGAAAAAAGGCATTTTTACAAACTTAACTCCTTTATCAGTAGTGGGTAGCACAATCGGAGGTCCATTGAAAGATAAAAGGCCAATGACAATTTTTGACCTGCAGGTTCACTTAGTTTTTGTCTAGTCTACTGACCAGATGAGTGACATGTTTTCTGTAGTTCACATGGCTCTTACTGACAGATCTGGCAATAAACTAACAACATATATTTTCACTTTGTCCCACTGTCATAGATTTTATTCAGATACACAACATGTGTGGATAAATTTTTATTAAAAGAGATGTGGTTGGTTCAAATTATTGTCCTATTAATTAATGCTAGAATGTTATGTTTGCTGTGCAATTTGCATATTAGTCAGAGGCAAAATATTTTTGCAAAGTAGATCATGTCTCTTGCTGGTAGGGTTGTAGGGTTGTCAAAATGTCATGTTTTCCGAATTTCGTTTCAGTTATTTTTTTACAAGTCATTGCAGTCATAAGTAAAGATGACTGTTAAAGATTTAAAAAAAAAATTTTGGCAAAACAAAAATACTTAATCCTGCATTTTTTTGTGTCCAGTGTATTATTTTTGAAACCATGAAAATTCTTTATTTTTTTGCACTCTATTGGGATAATATATGTTATTGGAAAATACATGCCGTATTTAAGTGACAGCTTTGCTTGAGGTAAAACCTATATACCTACATATCTACGTCAAACACTTTGTGTGTCTCTTCATGCCTAATCATATGATACCCCCCGATTACCCTGCATGCCCGCCTCAAAGAACACTTCCGAAACAACTTAATCTCTTCGAAAATATATTGAGGAATTCTCGACGGTTGATGTAGATCTCTGCGGAAAGAATTTGCATTGTGTCAATGGAACCTTGCCAGACCAATCCCTCTGTGGACAAAAAAGCACTTCTAGGTGGTCATATATTGTAATTTGTCACGTTAGAAGTTCTGGGAGGAGTTGTATTGCCTTTTGTACTGGCTGTATGGTCCTAGAGAGACCTGAAAGTGAGAGGAGATTTGAGATATATGAGTTCATGAATGGCCCTCATCTGCAAGTCATAAAGGTCCAAAAATGGGTTTCGTGTCCAAAAAGGTTGGCATTTATGCCTATGGTAATAAGCTCTCATATCATTTACCTTGGCAAGCTGCATTATCGTACACTTTTAGATGGTGAAAGAAAGGTCCTGAACAATGGCATACAGTTTTGATGGGGATTTTAAATTTAGAAATTTATTGCCCCATTCATAACTTTATCTCACTTTACCAATGATTGGGAAGGTTACTTGAGCAATTATATGGAAATTGATCACAAGATTCTTTTTAAATTAAGTTCTTCCAATAATAAGCCCTTATAATGGAAAAATAAATGAGTTGTTGGGAACTAACATTTAGTTCCGTTCTTGTATACACTATAATAGTATACTACAACTAGCAAAGGCGGATTTTCATATCTCATGAAACCAAACCTTAAACTTTGGAATAGCCGAATTAACTGTACATTTATATATACAGTGGTTTTAAAAGTGAAGGGATCATTGTGTGCAGAACCAATAAATACTAAGGTTCTGGATGTTATCGATACCTGATTGTTTGTCTAACCCGGGGCCTTCGATTATAGCTGTCTATTATTTTATTGATTTGCTGTTCAAGTCCTGACTCAAATTTGGCATTCAAGAGTTGCAATTCATTTCCCGAAATAGGGAGCAGCTCATCTTGGTTGTTTTTTGTGATTGGAGCTAGTCACAGGAATTAACTTCAACTGCGAAGTCTTCGGTGCTCTCGGAATTTGGTTCAATCCATGTTTCCAGTCAATTCGTGGTCACGTCTCCCGAGAAAAAATAAAGGGATTTACTCAACGGTTAAGCCTATTGAAGAATTTTAATTTGTATGACATCGTTCAGAGATTTAAATATTTTTCAATCTACATATTTCGTAAAATATTGATAAAAGGAATTGGACCGTGCCCATACCAAAGAGTTACTGTTTCAAAACTCTGTGTCATCTTCGGATTTCAGCTATGTGAAGCTATCGAGGACAGGTCTTAACTCGGGGGGAAGAGTTTTAAAGGCTTATACTAGGTATCTATTGTGATTTCACAAACAATAAACTCAAAAGATTCAAGTGTATTGTGAAATTTGACCAAATGCCATAAGCTAATTAGGTGTTCCAATACAGAACTGTCTGGGTGAAGGGAAAGAATTGATGAGCTCTTGGGATTATTTTGGATGTGATGAAACTTGTTTTATTTACCTATATATGGAATATATGAAAGAAATTTTCCTGATTTTGAGGGAGTAGTTAAATTTGGCTTGCATTGAAAAGACGTGAAAGGTAACACAGTCAAATGAGTGTGTGATACCAAAAATTTGACCTATAAATTATTAATGAGCAAGAATTAATTTGTTTATTCTTTCGGAATAATTTGGACTTTTAAAAACCCGATAGATGAATGACAGATTGTGCAAATTCAGGTGGAAGGAAAAAAATCTATACAGGCATAAATTATGGATAATCATATAATTTCAAGAATTTTGAATGAAAGATAATCCATTAATGCTGCTTAAATTTTGTGCATTAATGAATAAAAGGACTGTGCCATATTGAACTGGATTGTATTATAGATATACATTTCAAGTAAGGCCAGACCATTTATGGGTGTAAAATACCAAAGAATTTGGATTCATCACAAAGGCTGCTTATTGTAATATTTGACAATGGATCATGTATAGAGCCCTCACCATTCAGCTTGCATTGATTTTTGATTGTTTACCTTGTATTTCCACAAGTCTCCATAATTCTTGGATTATGGATGCATAGATCAGGATTAATTGATTTTTTGTTTCTATCAGAGGACCTTGGATACTATATACAGTTTGGTTTTACACCTGAGTGTTAATTTCGAACAGGTAGGGAACATGATCTGGTGAACAATGGAAGTTTGGGATAATTAATTGATAATTTTGATGTCTATTGTGAAATTTACATCATTCACTTTAAAGTTCAATTTTCACACCTTGAATGCAGGTAGAACCTTAATTGATTCAAGTGTGTATGCTGTAACCTGGATATAATTACTGTGTGGACAATTTAATTAGCCCCTAATTAATGACAGAGTACTGGTATAATAAGGGACCATATACCCAAGCCTCAGGTACTTAACAGACAATGTACTGTAAGCTGCTTGGTTATCAGGAGGTGATAGGTGGACAATATCACAAGAGCTTTTGATTATAATGCCTTTGGAGTTTTTAATTTAATCCTCTCAGTTAAATCAAAAGGAAATTGTGTGTTTGCGGGGTAAATGTGTTTGATAGCATTCATCCATCCGTGAAATATTTGAACACTGTTGTGAAGCCTACACAATGACTCAAAAATCCACGCCTAATGGCACTGTTTCCACAGAAGTGAACAATAATATAAAAGGACACAAGAAGCACCCATCCAGTTCATTTCTCAGTAAGTTTATAGCTCTACCTCAGGGACTGAGGGTGAAATCTAAGGGAGGGGAAAACGACGGCAGCCAGAGTCCAAGGAGACCGGTGCCAGTTAAGGCTTTGCCTGCCGGTGGATTTATAACTAAACCTGGGGACCTAATAGAGGATTTAACTGAAGCAAATAATAATGTGTTTATTCATCTGGAACACTGTGAAAATAATTCCAGCATACAAAATAGCCCATTAACCCTACATAGCAGGAACCCAAGTGTCTCGTCATTCGCTAGTTCACAAGATGGCAGTATCAACTCCGACTTAAATTCAGAAGGATCACAAACGCCTCGCCGGTCGGGCAGATACAGGAAGCGTTCCTCATCGACCCCCCCAGACATCGGGAGACAAAGGAGTTCACCTGTGGACAGGAGAATCGGTAGACTTGCCAATCAATACTACCAGGCTGTGTATAACAACAATAGTCAAAATGTAAACACATTCAGCCCAGTCGACCACAATACCAACTGGTCCCGGCATTCCAACAGTAGCGATACAGGTATTTCTCTGGACAGTGACAGTGACGATTCCTTCGACTTTGGTGACATAGAGGATGTAGACTTAGATCATATCATCCCCCGCGAAAGCAGCACACCACTGGATAACTACCATCCATCAAAACCTGTCACTCGCGCAGACAACTTTTCGCCTGCAGGGGTCAAAACTATGATGCATCCGCATTACCTGACATTACCTAGGAACACCAAGTTTCAACCTGACAGTGCTGGTCAAACTGTGGGCCTAGTCAAGGTGGATAATTCTCTCAGGCCTATGGCCTATCCTAATGGACATGTTCCCAATGGAAGAATCATGACGGCAGGGGGGTCCCTGAAACTGAGGTCCCCTGGACTGGTGGTGTACAAACCCCCTCCTGGTGCACCGGGCGATTTCATTATGATGGGTGATCATTCTTTGCACAACGGAGGACCTGGCAATGTGCCATTTAAAAACCAAGGTGTAACTGATATTCATGACCTACCCAACAATCGACGGCAAGCACCAGAGGCGCCTAATTTGTACAAATCGCGGGGACTTTCCTCCAGTATGCCCACTTTACTGGGGAATGCTACCCCCAAGGAGCAGAAAAAGTTCCTCAAAGAAGTGAAAAAGTTGGAAAAAGAAGAGAAGAGGAGGAGGGAGAAAGAGGAAAAAAGACGAATTAAAGAGGAAAAGAAACGTGAGAAAACTTTAAGGAAACAGAAGAAATTGGTGAACAGGACTTTACCAAGAAATTGGGTTTCTGGCTATGTGGAAAGACCGATAGAAAATGTGTATCACAGAAGACCACAGCTACAGTTCTCAGCAGTCCCTATTGATTTCGAGGATGGACCCCCCACCCACAGATCTAACCCCCCTCTCCATGCCCCTCCACCTCCCCCTCCCCAAACCTTACAGCAGGGGCCTAGTCTGAAGGCCCAGGCATTTTATAACAGTGCCCCGGACTTACTTCGCCTGGAGAAAGTGTACGGAGGAAGTGTTAGGGGACAACCAAAGGAGTATCACGACGCTCAGGGCATTACAAATGGCGGATTTACTTTACACAGGAATATTCCAAACACACATTATTACAGGTAAGATACGACTGCGATTTACAGATTTAAAAAAAACTTCTCTTGACAGTTTTATGCTAATGAACATAACCTTTGAATATGACCGCTTAATGGTTTATCACGAAAATGATAAACACACATTTATCCTGGATTTTTAAGTCGGAAAATTATTACTTTTTTCCACATAACTATGGTGTTCTCAAAATATATGAGGGATGACAAATTTTCAATTTAAGGGTCATACATCATGTTCACAATTTAATTTCATTATAAATTACATTTTTATAAGCCAATGTCATGGGGATATAAGGATTTATCAGACTTGTGCTTTCAGATGGCTTTCCTGGTGATAAATTTGTGGGACAAAGTAATAATTTGAGATAACTAGAATATGAATTTCAGAATGCCAAAATCGTAATCTTTCATGTTGACATATAAATCTTTGTGCCTACTGGCCCCTGCATTTTAGCAGGGTGGTGGACAATTTGATAATAAAATGAAGGCCAGGGTACTTGAGTACCCCACTTCTTGTTTTAAGAAGAGGTCTTGTCAGAATACAAACACTATCAAGATTACAGGTCTCGTGTTTGATGAATTAAGTCAACACTGGCCTTTTATCCACATTGGTCAACTTTTGTACCGGTGGGCCAAACATTCTCTTTGTTTCTCTTTGACTTTTTCCTTCGATATTGTACGTCTTTATTTTCTTGTTGTTGGTTTGTTTTCATTTTCGTAATTAAGTATTTATCCATTTTAGTTATTAGGTGTGGAATTCTCATGAATCAATAGATAGTATAACTGAGATAGTGAATGAGTCATTCAAACAAACCTTGAATCATGTCAATATGAAATTACGAAATTTTATATTTAGGTCTGTTCTACCCCATTCTTACTAAGACCTGTGCCTGCAGTCTATGATTCATACAAAAAATACAGTACTACCCTTTGACACATCAAATTGTGACAAGGAGATTTAAAAACACACTCTGATTGATTATTCACATTTAAATTTGTAAACAGCGAGATATTTACAAGATTAGACACTGTTGGGTTGTTATGGCAAAAAAAGTAACAGAATATGTAATTCTGTTCAATAAACCATGACCCGAGGGCCAGGGGCAATGCTATAGTCATGAATGTGGTTGACACACTATTGGAATGATAGTACTCTGGATGTTATTGGTGAATCAGTGTTTTGGTTTTTTCAAGCTACCTAATATTTGGAAAATGCGTAGAATTCAAAGCAGATTCGAATTCAATTTAATGCGAAGAATACATATGGACATCATACATCAAGCGCTTAATTCTAATTGATACATAAAGAATTCGTAATATTGTTCTTTATTGATCGAGTGTTGAATATGGATAAGAAGTTGAAAGCTATAATTATATGTTATCTAGAGCTGTTTCTGGTTGACATTTTTATAATAAGAACAAATAAATTAGCTTCGATGTACATGTACAATATATTGGCTAGCTCTATACAAGTATTGATTTCCAGCAGATCAGAAAAATGAAATCTTTAATAGAAAATTTAATAAATATTGAGCAAGATATTGTTAATAAAGTCTATATCTTAAAAAGTGACCTAGCTCCTCCTTTATCAGGTTGGGACCAATCGCCCAAATGGGATATAATAGTCCGTTTGGGATATAATATCCCAAATGGGCTATAAATTTACAGTGCAAAAATTGGAAATTTTTATTTTGACAATTTTCATCATAAATCCGCATCAAAACACTTTAAAAGGAATAACTTTTGGTTGACAAGTTTTCCTGCATGGCCATTGTATAGGAGATTGATCCCTCGGAAGTTCCTTAACTTCTTGGGGATCAATCTTACAAACTGTAGGGTTGCAGAAAAACTTGCTTACCAAAAGTTATTCCTTTTTAAGTGTTTTGATGCGGATTTATGATATTAATTGTCAAAATAAAAATTTACAATTTTTGCACTGTAAATTTATAGCCCATTTGGGATATTATATCCCAAACGGACTATTATATCCCATTTGGGCGATTGGTCCCAACCTGTTTATATCTGGTAATGACAATATTTTATGTTTTACTAATTTTTTTAAATTTTTGAATACCATTTGGATTGGGGGAATGGGAAAACTTGTTATATGAGTTGGACTGTCAAAATTACATGATAATGGCTATGTATATCTCTACCTGAATGTAAAGGTGTGGTTTGATTTCTTGAAATAGGTCATTATATTTCCTCAAAATTATATCAAATACCTGAATAGCTTAGATGTACAGGCATATGAGTGGCATGATCGAGTTTTGCAGACTTAGACTTTGTGAAATAATGGGAAAACCTAAGTTCAACCCCAAAATAAGGAAATGCTATTTGTGTCTCATGACTGAAAAATGTCCCTGCACATGTACAGTTTTTATTCACCCAGAACTTTGACCAGAGCTTTTGAATTGATCATGTTAGAGGTTAGATAGGTCAGTGATCCATCAAAGGTCAAGGTCATTGTTTTATTTTGGGAATTTTTTGTCGTAGATGTATAGTTACCTCATGAAAATTTCTTCTATAGGCAGCTTTTCCATGATTTCAGAGGTCTTTAAGGCTGTTTTGAAATTGAATATTGACCATACTTAAAAAGTACATACTAGACAATTGTTAATATTTCAGAAATGTGTGAATGTAATTAGGATCAAAGCTTAACCGTTAAATTACCATACAACAGTTTTATGAATATAGTAATGAATCGTTCATCACAAATAAAAGAATGTCCTCCATTTGTCTACATTTATTACCCATTTTATAAGCAAACTAGTTTAAAAGTCACCTTTTCTAATAAATGCTGACAGTTAAGTCTATATATTGACCATTTATGGTCTTCAAATGAGTACAATTGAAAAGGTCTAAATCTGTTTTTTAAAACCTTATAACCACCAAAGTTGTAGAAATAATCATAGTTGGGTAAAGACTTACTAAAATGGATTAAAATAAACTCATAAGTCACTAAATAGATTTTTGATTTAAAATACCTGGACACTAATTAATCTTTTGGCATGTAGGAAAGAGATAGTGGACTTTCGATAGTGCCCAACTGGGATCAAATTAGGATTAATTTGACTTCAGATTTCAGAGTCCAAGTAGGCTCTGTTTGACGAAGATTAGATTAATAATTGCCCTTTTGATTATATCCATATTTAAGCTACTACTACAGATAGCGATTAAATAGGAATAGCCTGGCCGGGTCCCACCTTTGATTAGAGAGCAATCACATGATTTAATTCAGCCCAACATCATATCATACAGTACTATATCATACTTTACATGTGTTATATACACCTGTATAGGCTTTATAATTATTTTCCTCAGTCCTTAAAGTGTATTGATTTTTTGTATAGATTGTGTCTGGTTTCGGAGTTATTTTTTCGTGTTAAATATGTGATAATTTTGATTTTATTGCCTTCATTTGCACCCCCAAAAATGGATGGAAACTTATGCATTGGCATGCCTCACGCAAAAATTATTTATAGTTACGGATAGATGTGAGAATTTTGACAATATAGTGTCATCTTGCATTGGGCTGCAATCTATTGTTGGAAATTAGAACTTTGTATATATTTTTTAACCACACTAAAAAGGAAATATTTGGGTTTTTTTGTTTGTGACACACAATATTGGATGTTATCAGCCTTTTATTTTTTCACGGAGGAAGTGATCAGTGTCGTAAAATCGATTAAGAGAAATGTTTAAATCCAGGTTTGAGAAGAAGAAATTAAAAAAGTTACAGAAATCTGTTTATGTAAGGTGAGTTATGACTGAAGTACTTGTTTCCCCGCAGTGCCAGGGAGTCTTGAATCAGGTACTGCACTGATATATGCATAGTCATCACTTCTGGTGCAGCCTACATTATGGTGTTAAGTCAGGGTCGCATCGGAAGGTCACCTCCAAATGTGCTTGATTGGGTTTCAGGGGAGGGTTTACAATTGATAGCCTTGCTAGCACTCCAGAATATTTAAAAGTGGTATGTTGTAATGTATTATGATGTTGAGTTCATAGAATTATTGTTCTATTTGTATTTTTCAGTGAATATGCACCCAGATCAGTTGTGCTGCAGAAGGGACCAGAAGGATATGGATTTGTGTTGCGAGGAGCAAAATGTATGTAATCTATATACACACAAAAAAATTTAAAAGTAAAATTGTTCATGTTAACATGAAAGCCTAAATAACAGACATCTCTTTGAAAGAATTGCACACTGTTTGAACACAGATTTGATATGCCTTTAAGGAATTTTCAAATACGTGTCACTCGGTACAATCTCCTGTGGTTCAAGAGGTCATCTGATTATTTGTGTGGACTCCACAGTCAAAATTTCATTTGCTTTACCACATATCTTTTTGCCATTTCCGTCGAGAAACAAGCATTAAACATACTTTCCCGATATGAATACACACAAAAATGTGAACGATATGGTCGTTGAACACAGGGGTTTTCAATCTCGGTTGACTTTCAACAATTTACACTTGACGGGGTCCTTTCATCAACACCTATTCATTCCTGATCAACCTAGCTGATAAGAGCAGTAACCTCCATTAATTCTTCATGACCTAATTTTTGAAAGTAGACCCCCTTGGGAAAAAAATGAATGTTTTTGTTTCTGTGTGTGGTATTTGTGTCAATTTATTGAGGATTGGTGTTTGAAATTTTAAAAATTTAAGCAAAATACCAGATTCCCAAGACAGTGTTTGAGAAGAAAAAAACTGGTAAAGTTCAAATGATTGCCCTAAGCTGTCTTTTACTAATACTTCAAATGCTAGACAAAAAAGGTGCAGTGGTAATAGGCAAGAAAGGTGCAGTGGTAAATTATCTATAATAATGAAGTCTTCATCCTTTGGCTTCGAGTCTAAAATCTGATCCATTCTGTTTGTGTTGCATGGAGCCCCTCTGTCTATAGAGTTTGTCGGACTTCTCTTTTTCCCCATGGGATTATGAGATAAAAGTTTGCAGTATTTGCTTGTACTCCACAGAACAGTCTTGTCTGTCCTGCTATGATACTGACCTACTTTCTCTGAACCCAGATTTTCTTTTGTAAACTGAAGACACAGTGCCTATAGCTTGTTGTCGACAATTGTTTGTATGTAAGGTTGAATTTCATAAAAATATGCTGATACATACACAGTTTCAAGTTCCTTTTAGTTAGGTTACAGAAAAGTGGAAATAGGAGAGAAGGTATTCATGAGAATACATACAAGCTGACAAACTGCCATGTTCTTGGTCTCTGATTTCAACCCAGATACTATGATTCATTTTGATTTATTTCAATTTGACAGTACACCTGCAAAATTGCAAGCTTTTCCAAATTTGTTCTTGTTTTCTGCGAGTAATGTCAAAAATAATGTGTTGATTGCTTTTAAATTCCATCAGTTTTCTTATGAATTATTGTTTTGTATTACCCAGTTCCCATAGTGCATGTTTCTATCTTGGGCATTGGTTTGGACCTGTAAGCGATACATTGTATAACCAATGATATGGAATACTTTACGACCATTAACGTACCATTTGATAAAGCATCCTTTTCAACCATGGTATCTGACATTAGGATGTTTTCTCTTACTAAAAGAATGCTTTTAACATCTTCTTGACGTTGTCTAAATCCTGATGGCTATCAATTCTTCTGTTTGGTACATTGTTTGGCCCGCTAGGGATGAGCTTAAACACTTTTTAATTTCACGCCAGTTTAGGTTTGTTCAGCTTGCAGATGGTACTTAGTTTTGTTATGTGGTAAATATTTTGCCTTTGGTTATTTCGGTTCTGGGATTTGTGTAGGTTTACTGTACACATTGTGATTTTTCTCACAATTTGAAACCTGAACACTGTCTACCATTTTGTGTTCTGTAGGTATTTCCTTTGTTTAAGGTGCACTCTCTAAAGTAAAAACTGATTGTATACGTCACAGAGCCATACTTTAATATCCTTTTCATCTATATTTTTGGCTAATTCTTGTTCTTAGTTAAAGTACTCTTAAACCTTAAAAAAAAACAAAATTTTTAATTTTAAATTCAGAGGGGGAGACCGAATGAGGATTTAACATTAAATTAGACGTTAGGAGTAAACATTTTCTTAAAGATGTATTTATCAGAAATTTCTCCAAAGCCCCATCTGTTGCATACACTGAAGAGGGTAATCTATAAGAAATAGATTGATCATCAGCATCTCTTTACATCCATCTTTAGGTATAAGTTTAAGAACAATGGGCCTCTTTTCAGAGTTTACTAGAAGGTGTAGGGATTGCTTTGCTGTTTTCATTTTTTGGAGAGGTATGTTGAATTATGACTTGCATATTTCAGTTACCTTTTTAGAGCCTCTAAATTGTTAAAAGTTCTGTTGTTTATTCAACATGTTCAGTGTAGTTTCCCACATGTGAAAAGATTACCTTTTGTCAATAGGCGACAAGAATTCACATTGGCTGGCATATATTGGGTGTTTTAATGAAGTTTGCTTGTAGAATGGACCTCATTGTCTGTAAGAATTACCTATAGTCTTGAAATGACATTGAAAGTCTTTTCAGCTGTTTGTGGCTTTATGGAAATCGGTTATTATGTGGTGGTAACCAATATTGAACTGCGCTATGGGTCTTTGTCCTGCATACCTGCTAAACAACACTGCATGCCAAGAGATAAATGGTTTAATGTTGAACTTTATTTCCATTCCAGACATTCAATATTTCACAGAAAGATTTTTAATGCAATGCAAAGTTATTTATTCAAAGTATTTCATCACATAGCATTAACCTTTTCATTCCCTTTGCTTGTAATCTTTAATAAGTTGCTTATGAGGATGTTGCTTTGGAGGAGATTTTGATTTCTGGTAAGAGGCTTTCTTAAAGTCATGATGCTGATGAATTGGCTAAGTCGTCACGTTAAGACCTGTATTTTTATCCCAGGAGCAGAATGAACTGGCTTAAATACAAATGTCCTCTTTTGTTTCTCCCAACCAACCAACCAAAAAAAATAAAACCCCTGTCCCTAAAAAAAAAAGTATGTATTCAGTGAGAGGAGCTTTCTGTGTATGGGTTATGATGAGGCTTTGATCTTTGGACCCTGCTGGCGGTTATAGGTAGATTATGTATGGTTAACCACCTCCGGTTAATGTCTCTTCATAAATGTGTCTACATACATTTACATGTACGTAAATTATACTGGACTGCCCCAATCAAGCCAGCTCTTGCATACCTGTGAATGGGTTATGAAGAGCTGGGAAGGTGAAATAATGTCCTTTTTTTTATATATAAGCAAATGAAGACCATGTTTGTCCTTCAAGGGGTTATGTATGGGACTGGGCTGCATTTAATCCTTTTGATGTTTTTATTTCGTAGGCATTTTTTATCATCTGATAAAGTATGACAGTGTAGCAGTGATTTTTCTGGGTCTCTTTCTAATTGGTTCTCCTAGTCCTGTCATTATGGGACCTTAAGGAATTATGGCGAAATAAAAACATTGCCGATTAATCTTCTGTTGACGCGTAGATTTTTGCTTGTCTCTGGAGGAATCATTCGTCAACAAGACTACATAATATTTACAAAAAAAAAGAATTATTTGAATTTCCTAATTGTGCAATAAAAAGGAAAATATTTGACATGCTCTATATCCCCAAGACTAGTCAATATTTGGAGATTTTCCAATGGGGACCTAGATCTATAACCTTCAATGATAATTTTAAGGAAATAACATGAAAAAAGTGATTTTTTTGGAAAGATTGAGGCTGCCAATTTTGGAGTGGTTTTTATCAGGCTTGGTATGGGTGGAATGCTATCAGTGGGGATGTACCCTGTTTGATTTATAGAGACCTATGATAACCTGAGCAAACCCCGGACGTCACTAGACTCCAGATAGAAAAGTTCAGATTGAAATGGCTACCCCTTAACACTTTCGGGATCTACATGTATATATACTTCATTGTTGTTAGGGTGTTAGTTTATGACATGCCATATTGCCTCTATATGGGAATCAGTCCAAAATTGACCTTTTGAAACAGAATAGGATATTTGCAAGTTACATTTCATACCATACTTCATATAGGTGTGCTAATAAGTTTCATATGGAAAGGAGGGTTTTTGATTCCAATGTCCTTGCTTTTTCCAATGAATTAACCAGCAGTACCCTCATTTTGAATTGTCAGTGCTTCATGAATGCAACCCAATAAATAAAAAAAATACTTCGATGATGTTTGGAAGAAGAATATCTTGAAAAGCCATTGCACTTTTGAAGTGTGATATCTCAAATCTTTTTAATCTCATTAAACATATGTACTGTTGGCCTGTTTGTTTTCTGTGGCCTAATTCTCAGAAAGCCTTTTATCACACTATTTTCTGAAACTGCCCTTTGTTTGCTTAAACAACTTTCATTGCAGCATCCATATCAAGTGTTTGTTCAAGTTTTCTTCAAAACTCTTGAAAAAACAAATTCATCTCACTTTGGAAGATGGTACATTTTTTGAATTTTCATTGCTTCTTTAGGAAGGAAAAAATTCCTTAGATTTTTAAAGTAAATTTTATTGAGGTTTAGTGAAGGAAAAATTTTCTTTATTCAATCAGGAACACACTGTTAAGTTTTATCAATTCCGGGATTGAAAGTTTCTACTTTTCAGGTGTATTTTGATTTTTTTATGTTTTTTTTAATGTTCTTCCCTTTCAATGCTAGTACACATAATGAAACATGTACGTATATATACGTCAAGTATTAGCGGATCTATTTAATGATAGAAATTAAAATTTAGGCTGTAGTCCTCAATACAAAATTGAACGTAAACATAATCCGAAGATTTAAAGTCTGAATGAACTGCTTTAAAAATATTTCCTTTTCATGATTTTATTATCAAATCATTCGGGGTAGAAATTGAACAAATCACTTTTTCGAAATTCAATAGGGTCAACTATTTCAAGGATCTGTCCTGTAATTTGATACATATGTCAAATAGTCCAAGGCATTCACTTATGCTATTGCATTTTCAAAAAGATATTTTTATCTGTATCAACATGAATTGGACGGACACAAAAGAATCTAAGCCCTAAGAGGCAGTTTGCTGGCCAAAAATATTAATCTTACCCTAAAAACTGTTCACAATCAGTAGTTTCTTTAAAAAGACTTTTCAGCTTTAAATGACTCGAGACAGGATGTGTTTCTACACGAGCCTCATCTTTAAGTCAAGATGGTGGAAATTCTATTAACTTTGGACCAAAGAGGCTTTTTGAATTGTGATTGAGTTTTGATTAAAATGGAGTGTAACTTAAGAATCGGGATCAGTGAAAGCTGAGGCTAGGATTTATGTTTACCACAATTAACGGATAATCTGGCTTTTTGTGTCTGTATTACGAGCCATTTGAGGCCATCTCGGAGATAATGACTTTACATATAGAATTGAATGTAAGGATTTGTATGAGAGGTTCTAAAACATCGGTGTTTGTGACTTGAAAGGGTTATGTTAAATGGAAGTTCAGATTGTCTGGGACAGAATTTGTAGGATACTCAGTAGATTGAATGGGGAACATTGTGAAGTCTGCTAGTAGTGTGTACCCCAGGAAGGAGTACTATGCAGTGGGGCCAAAGCCCAAACAGGGCAGGGGGTCCAAAAGGAAGGGCCAGCCGTGTCCCAAGTGTCATGTGTCTAAAGCCAGGGAAGGTATTTTTGTGTCATTGCTTCATCTTTGTGACAACTGATGAGAGCACTTGTATCTCTAAGTTAATTTGTTTAATTTTTTCTTATAGAAGTGTAATCATAAAAAGTATAAGGTTAAGCAAATACAATGCAAAAAGACTTTGGTATTGGTAAAGACTAAGCCATTAAATTTTACATTTTCTCTTCCAGCCCAGACCCAGGCCACTGGAGAACTGGACTTTCGACCCTCGGCCGAGTTCCCGGCCCTACAGTACCTGGACAGTGTGGACCCAGGTAGCAGGGCGGACCGTGCGGGGCTAAAGACAGGAGATTTTATCCTGGAGGTACGGTACACCCCCCCCCCCCCCCCCCCCCCCCTCATCTATTATTAAGTCTATTGTCTGGGAATCAATCTGTCAACTAAAAATGGCAGATGGTATTGTGGACGTAATTGCTGCTTCCCTTAATTAAAAGATAACATAAAGCCCAACCTGAATATAATATGAGTTTGAAAATTTTATGATGTCAAGATGTCATGTTTTGTACAGCAATGACAGGAAAGGAGGAGGGGGGCTGTTTATACAAGTAACATTGATGTATACAATTTCTGTATATTTATCAATTTCATTTATGATTATCATGGTTATATTGTATATAAAAAGAATTTGAACAACATGTGTTTGGGGTAAACATATTGGATTACATACTGTTAATGCCTACATTTGAAACTAGATCGAAAACAAACCAATCTAAAACTGGATGGATCTTTTTTACAACCTAGAACAGGGCATCCTGAGGCTATAACCTATAGTTATACATGTAAATCATGAGAACTGGGAGCAGACAGGAAGATTATAGTATAAACCATATCTATTGACATCTATCTAGCCTGCTGTTACTACCTACACATTAACATATTTAGTCTTTGTGACTCATCTTTAGCTTTGTTCTATCAACTGTTCAGTCTCTGTACGGTATTGTTAGTACTAGGGGCGTTGGCTCACTGTTAGGTGTCCCCCCATTGATTGTCGTGGGACTGCTGAAGTTGTTTGCTCTGGCACTCCACGACAGCTGGGGCAATCGTGTTTCGATCTCGTCAATTTCAGACAGGTTCAGCTGATAAACACAGTGTCACACCTTTCTTCTAATGTTTTTTCTGCTAGGTATTTAGGGTAGACATCACCTTAGGATTTTCAAGATTTCTTGACAAGTTTTTCTCAGCAGTTTTCACATAATTTAGTGCTTTTTTGTCCCCCTTTGATCTATTTATTGCCCGTATCAAGTGCATGCTGATGAAACCATATAAACCACATATTATTGAAACTGAAAGTCCAAAGTTTGCTTAAGTAAAACTGGGGTAGGCGTGTGTAATATATTGGAGTTATTGAGATCTAAACCTAAATCTTAGACCTTTTGATCTTTATTATTTAATACTAATTTTCTAAAAGGAATAAATCTTAAATCTCTTTTTGTGAATGTTTTGTACACAAATAACAATCTGTGGTGTAAAAAAGTTTATAAACATAACAAATATGTAATATCAATATCACACTACAGAGATGACTTTTGTGATAAGATTTGGGTTATATCATGATTGATTGCACTACGCACCTTAAATCCATTTTCTTCTTGAGATTATAGCACATAACTGGAAATCTTTTGTCAAGTTTGAGGGGTGCCCCCTGTTTCAACATGTTTTGGCAATTCGGTGAATAATAGAGTTATTAAAGATCACCATGGTCTGTTAAGAAAGGACAAAAAATTCAATATCATAGCCCCAATTCTTATGTACAGATAGAAATATCAGGTATTGAGCGATCGGAAACCAGATAATTTGTCAAACAGGGATCTTCATTCATAAGGGGATCAAATGTATACCGTCCAAGTTTATATTTGTATTGCAACTCTGAAGGTGCAAGGAAGGGGTTACCTTTTAAATATGTATGTTGTTATGGAGGAAACATTTGAAAATAGTTTTGGGTAATTAGCTAAAAATTAGTGCCTTATTTAGAGTAAATATGGGACCCATTTCTCATTTTTCTTGCCTTATATTAATATAAAGACAAAAGATCAAAGAATTGATACTTTTCCTTTCTCTCTTGCTCATCAACAGTTTTAAATGCCAGCCATAAATTCAAAGAAGTTCTTGTATATTTGACAAAAAGTAATTATAAAGGATGACAACTACACACTCTCAAAAACACTGAAATTCATGGCTGGGACTTCCTGCACATGCATGGCATTTAGCTGAAAACTTTTTTAACCTCTGAGTTAATGGTACAAAAATAGCCCTGTGATGTGCAGATTATGGAAGAATATGTCATTTCTGTATGATAAAAAAACCATTTGTTGGTCAGTTGATGTATACTGATAAATCAGTTCCCAAGGTCTGCCAGAAGTTCATTTGATGTATATATGACTCCGGCATGGTTAGTGGAACAAGTCAATTTCTCCCCCCCCCCCCCCCCCCCC
>PRKT01000465.1:135336-236289 GCA_003671525.1 Saccostrea glomerata
TATATATATATATATATATATATATATATATATATATATATATATATATATATATATATATATATATATATATATATATATATATATATATATATATATATATATATATATATATATATATAAAATCATTATCAGCAATAAGTTGCATTGAGGATTTTCAAATGATACGTTTCCTTCAGAAAATACACCATCCAATCGATTAATGCCGTGCCCTGTAGGTCCTATGTTGATATAGAATCGATTCCTATACCTGTCCCAGCTGACAGTGACTGATAGAGTGGAAAACTTCTAAAGCCCAAGCCAAAGCCATCAGCTTCTTTTGTGATCAAAACATGTCATTTCAGCTTTCAAGTCAGGGTCAGATCAATATTTGATGTGTGATGAGATGGTCTGTACCTGACTAAAAATCAATTATTTTATATCGGGAAGTCAGGAATTCCAAAATTGCTGATATGTCAGGGTTTCTATTTTTGATGAAAATTACATATAGCATTAATAATTTTATAGATGCACGAAATATTTAAAGATTTTACAGGAAGACTTATGATTAATAATTGATAAAGTGCACAAATAGAGAAAATAAATATTGACAAAAATTATATGTATCAGAGTGGTCTTATTTATGATGAAAAGTCTGGAAAATAGGAAAACGTAAAATTGGTTTTAAAGAGGAGAAAAACAATTTTTGATGCTATGTTTGTACATGTACATGTTGCATTAATTTTTTTAATACCTATTTGTAACAATTACCCAATATTTGTAGATAAACGGAGAGAATGTGGTGCGGGCATCACATGACCGGGTGGTGCAGCTGATCCGTCAGGCGGGGGATACCCTGGCTCTGAAGGTGGTGACAGTCAAACCCCTGGAGAAGCCCGACCACTGGCTCCAGCACCACAACGGAACCATGACTCTCCCCAACAGGGGCGGGGCCAGGCGCCAAGGTATGGATAAATATAGGAGGGGAGGTGGTGCAAGTCAGTCTGATACATAGCACTATAAAGTGCTGCTGAAGAGGCAGTACATGAACTGTAGGCTTTTTATACAAGAAGCAGACATCTAATATAAATGTGTACCTACTGTATATACTTTTATTGGTTTATTTGGAAGATTAATTTGAAAACCTATTTTCTGTTTATAGTCTCTGTGTTTTATAAAGCATGAAATACTTTGAAAAAATACTTAACTCTGTTTGTAAAAATAAAAAACTTTATTATCACATAGAGTACCATGAAGTTGGTACATGTGGAAGAATATAATTAAGTTGATTTCTCCTTTAGCTCCACAACCTCCTCAGAGGGACCCCCAGACTTCTCTGTCAGTGGGCAAGGCCCAGGGGAAACAGTTTACAGAGGGCATGGCTGAACTAGGTCAGTATTTGGGCAAACATTGTATAAAAAGCATGTCGAATCAAATAGAAAATCTCCAATAATGATGTACTGGGCTCTTTATTTCATCAATATTTTTTCTACGTTTTAATTTTACTTCCTATTTCCAAAAAACCATTTAGTTAATAAATATGCAATAAAAATATAGTCTTGCTCTCTTTGACTTATTAATTTCTTTTTTTTAGTTATTTCTTTTGACCCAGATCTTTTTCTCTTTTGATTATCCTAATTAATATAATGAGACTGATTTACATATGTTTGACAGAGAGAACTGTGCAGGAACTTAATTCTTCTACCGAGGGTAAAAATCTCCTAAGTATTGCCATTGTAACTCTAGATATCTACTTGGTGTTTTAACATTTCTATGCTTAAAAAATTGCACATTCTAGGTGAACCATATTAGATTTTACAAATGTTTGTCATCATTATCTATGTAAAAATCAAACAAATGATATCAGTAAAGGGGTATATATATATAACTTCCTTTTACATGTAGGACATAGTTCTGATGATGGTGTCAGATTTATATATAGCTCCTTATCAGAATTTATCTAAATGTTTTATACAGCTTAAAAAGTATTGTTAAATAGTGCATAAATTGTGCCTAACTTAAATATGATTTTTTTAAAACCATAATATACATGTATGTAAAGTGGTAGAAAGTTAACCAAAATGAAAAAGAAACAACTACAGATGATATAAAGAATAATGGTATCTTAAGAGGATTTAAATTCAGTTTATACATATATAAATGTTGTACATAAAGTGTCCAAATATCAACAAAGATAAAAACTACAGAAGAATCAGGAAGTATTTGAATACTTAAAACTGCACATGCTTTTACAACTTTGTTTTTTGGTGTATCATCTATTTTATTTCTGGTAAATCTTCTAGTTGTTGTCTTTATTTTAGAATTATCAAGAATATCAATTTTTATAATAAATATAGATTTATATATACTTTAACCTTTCTAACATGGAAATCTAACATTTCTAGCTTGTGAAACATCTGCTTTATTCTATGTGTATAGACTCTCCACTTCAACGTTTTTGTTTTTGTTTTGTTTTTTTTTAAAAAGTAAATGTAAATATAAGAGGAAGACAAGAAATTGAGTTAGAACAATTAAATTGATTAAAATTTTAATTATATAAAGTACTAATAAATTTTTTTCTTGTATTTCAGACCAACTGGATCTAGCACTTGCGGAATATGAAAGACAGACTGTGCAATCTGTAGTATCATCAGACCAGAAGACAGCTTCCATCCGGAGCAAACACTCTGCAAAACGTGTCTCATGCATCGAATTGGACAAGATCGAAAATCCTGACTCCAAAGCTGCCACCACTAAAGGGAAGGTGAAGGATTACATGAGTCCCTCCGAAATACGCATCCAGAAGTATCATCACAAGAAAGCTGGGGGAAATCTGGAAAGGTCAAGCAGTACGCCCAGTCTGGTGGATAAGAAAAATGAAGCTGTTTATGCAACACCAACCGTACCTTCTTCTGAACAAAATGACATTGGACATAGGAGATCTAGCAGTGGTGCAGCTGTCAGTCACATATACGCAACCCCTGGGGAGAGGCCTAAGGCACCACCTCCCCCGCCTCCCTCCGGGTCATCAACTCCCAGTCCTAAGAGACCAGCGCCTGCTCCACCTGGAAGACCACATTCAGAAATAATATCAATATCCACCGATCGAAGAAAATCTTCTCTAAGCAGTGTGACCGATAGTTTATTGTCTACCGAGAAGCCTGCTTCTGAGTACGAATCAAGCTTCCGACCTGGTATTTCTGCTCAGTTGACCACAGAACCCAAAATGTCAACTCCTTCACTTCAACAAGCCAAACTGCGTTCACACAACAGGAATTCAAGTCAAGTTTCTGTAAATTCAAATGATTCAGGGGGAAGTAAGCGCAGTGATGAGAAATTAGGAGTTACATTTGCAGACGACAAAGTGCAAGATCATGCCAACTTGTTCCTTCAAAAACATCCAAATGCACAGCTGCTAGTTACTGCAGATGTGCATGCAAAGAACAAAGACAGGAAAATGTCTGAACCAGAACCAGATTATGACAGTGATGAAAATGATGATAAGGTGAAAAATAAAGTGACAGTTATAAGTGTGGGTGGTGGATCAGAGGGTTCAAAGAAATATACTGTGAAATCGGATATACCCTCAGGAGGTGGGGGAATGGTTATACCCCCTCCACCTTCTGAACCCGCCCCGAAGCCTCCGAGTCATAAACCACCCTCACCTCTACCAAAACCAGCAAAACAAGACACTGATATCAAAGTTAGCTTTTCAACAGAAAACAAAGTCATTGAGAACTTTGTAAAAAATAATGAAACTTCTGCAGTAAAGTCAGAGGATACTGTGACATTTTCATCAAAAACTCCAGAACTGGAGCCACTTAATGCTCCCCCTGCTCCCCCAGCCCCACCTCCCCCTCCCCCAGCCCCGCCAGCACCAGGTGTCTCAGCTCCTGTGGAGAAACCCAAAACACCTCCACCGGTGTCTGAGAAAAAGCCGAAGCCAGCTGTGCAAGGCATTCCTTCAAAAGACATCATGGCTGCTGTTGCCCAGAGGAAAACAAGAATTGAGAGTGAGGGGATGAAGATTTCTACAGGACCAAACAAAGAGGCACCTGTCAAAGATGGAAAAGACCTTAGGAACAGAATGATTGACAATACACACAGTGCAATATTGGCTGCTGTTGCGAAGAGAAGAGCTCTTCTTGAGGAGAAAGATTCTGATCATTCTGTGGCTGAGGAGATTGAAAACCGACTACAAAAAACCAAGAAACTGCAGTCTGCAAAGTACTTCTTCTCTAGTGAGTCAATTCAGAAGAAGGAAGTGGAGAAAACAAACAAAGTGGAAACAAAAACTGAGACTAGTGCTAAGGACATTACCCCCACCATTGTTAAGCCAACAACGCCAACTTCAGTCTCACCCAAAACAACAAAACCACCTAGCCCAGTAGCCAGCAAGAAGACAAAACCACCAAGTCCATCCCCAGCGAGGAAAATTAGTCCACCCACACCAGGAGCCAAAACTTTGCCGTCTGCTACAAAAACAACAGCAGCACCTAGTACAACAAAAACTGTGGAAAAAACACAGAATGCACCAAAACCAATCTACTCTTCTTCTGCAAAACCTCCAAGTCCAAAACTCAAGAAAGCACCTAGTCCTGTTCCTATCAAAAGTCATGTAACAGAGACTGTTCCTGATAAACCTAAAGCAAAAGCACAAGCAACTCCTATCAGCCCCAAAAAGGAGAAAGAAGAGGTTGCAAAAGATGAAAATGAAGATCTTCTGGCAAAAGCAGAGAAAGCTAGACAAGATTATCTTCAGAAAAAATCAAGTAGTACTTCTCTGAAGTCTCCACGAGACGTAACCAGAAATCCTAGCAAATTAAATTCACCAAGGAGAACAGCATCCAAAGCTGGCACAAAGACTGAGAGCTTGGAAACGAAGAAGGAATCGTCATCTTCAACCAAAATTACCCCCAAAACAAATGGAATGACACTTCCATTGAAAAACGAGGAAAGCAATGGCAAAAGTGTTCAGAAAAATCAGGCCAACACAGCTAAGAGTCCTTTACAGATTCAATCCACTAAGTCCCCAAACAAAAGTGGAATTACGCCAATGAAGACTTCTAAGGATTCAGATGTGTTGATGAAAACTAAAAACATTAAAGACCGCATTGCAAATTTTGAAAAGGATAAACCTCTTGTGAATGGAAAGTCGGATGGCAATTCCAAAATTCCTGTGCATGGTGTTACAGTAGACAGTTCTTTAACTGATAAATCCCCTGCCCTCCCCCCTCCCCCAGAGTTTGGGGACGCTCTTCAGCTTGAAATTATTCCACCTCCCTCAGGGTTCAATGTGAATGACACCCTGGAATCGCCCACGTACAACTCAGCTTTCCACCACAGTGATTCCTCATCTGTGTCTACACTTTCTACCTTATCAGACGACCACATTGACACTAAAACAAAACATTCCTATGAGGACTTAATTGCCCCACCCCCTCCAGGATTCGATGATAACAGCGAGGACACAGCCCCTAGTGTTATTCCCCCACCCCCAGATTTTGGGGGAAACAAACCCGCACAAAAATCAAATAAGACTGTGAATAAACCATTCTTATCAAAGTCGATTTCAAACTGGCAGTGTCTGGATGTTCTCGATTGGCTGGACAGTATAGAAATGGCTCAGTACAAGAAAAGTTTTCAGCAACATTGTATTGATGGGAAAAAGCTTAATGGTCTACAACGCAATGACTACATTCAGTTAGGTGTGACTCAAGTTGGTCATCGGATGATGATGGAAAGAGCCATTAAAAAAGCCAGTAACATTGTCACTGGTACACATTTGTGATTTTGTGATATATTATTCAAAGGAAAGATAACTCTCAGCATATCTTGAGGTCACGGAGGTGAACCATGTGGACCTTCAGTGAGGAATTTTCGCTTTATGTCTGTGATTTTTCTGTTGGAATTATCATTTGATGGAACAAAAAAATCCCAGTGCTATAAATGTGATGGGTGGTCTTCCATATTATTTCATTTCATATTGGCCATGCCAGATATGGTTATTTACTCGGGTTGTGCATATATATAAATGTATTCACGTGATAACGATATATAGCCAGTAAACATTGTATTCACTTGTAAGGTCTTTATTTTTCTCTCTCTCATAAGAAAGTGCCAACATAGTGTAATGATATTTTCTCTTCTGATTTTTCAATTGAAATTATGAATTTTAATTGATAATTTGAATGATAAGGTTAATTTAATAAATGTCAGCATTAGTATGTTGAGCATTAAGATTTTTGTTACTGATTTTAGTTGATCACTAAATAAAAGCATTATATCTACAATATGTAAGAATTTCAGGAAAGATAACTTCTTTGTTTTGAAACATTTATGACTAAAGAATTGTATATTGCCTTCAGTTTGTGATATTCCTGTTGTAAAAATGTTCATGTTGGTCTGTTTAAGCTATGCTGGCATAGCATAATTTAAAAAATTTCTGCTGCAGTTAAGGTTACATGTGTTTAGCTTTCATTTGTAAACAAATGTATGGTTAAAAAATATTGCAGAAAAATAGTCCATTCATAAAATTGTCAAGGCTATATTCTGTTCTAGAAAAAAAAGTACATACCAAACTAGATTTTTGTAATACTATTTGACTATAGTATTAGATTATAAAGTCCATGCTTTCTGATAAAGGTGATTTCTGCCATGTAAGCTTATTGAATGTGCCATGATGGAGAAAGGCTGAGATAGGATATTCTACAAAGCAACCATTTCACATTATGTTGTTGTATGAAATAATTTATTTTTTACTTAAAAAAGCATTTTTCGCAAAATTTACTGTCATGTATTTGTATATATGATTGTAAATTAATATTGACAAAAAAATTTATGACATATTAAATATATATTGAAAAAAAGAATAGAGCTTTGTCATAGTTATTCTTAGCATGAAGAGGTATTCATGTATAATACACTGTGAATGTAAACAAGATGGACATATTACTACAATGTTATAGTAATGGTAAAGATCTTGAATCACATAATATATACTTGGTAAATTGAAGTGGATTTACTGCATATACTTTTTCGTGCATCATATACTATTAAAGGATGAGGCCACAACAAGGGATCTTGATTCTTATAAATATATGGGGCAAAAATTCAAAAAATTTATTTCAAGAACCACTAGACAAGAAAATATGCAATTAGAATTAAAGCTTAATTCATACCAAATTATTGTTCAAAGCATGGTTTCCAGGAGTTGGAAGGGGCAATAATAGTATCAAAGTTTTAATTATGTATAGAAAAAATCTCGATGACAGGTTGATGAAGATTACATCTTTATGGTGTTTGTGAAATTCTAATAAAATGTCAATTCTATATTTTTTTAAATTTTGGTCTGCAGGGATGTGATGTAGCAGGAGCACAATTTTATCCGGGACTTCATAAGAAACAATTTTACAGATACTTTTTTAAATCTTCTCAAGAAGCACGATAGAATCATACATGGATTTACAAAAAAAGAATGTGGGTGAATAAGGCGAGCAAATTAATTGCCTATTGTGTGACAACGGCAAAAAAAATCACTAAGTATTTCCATACAAGTGGATACATGTATTTGCTCCATTTTATAATTATTTTTTTAAAGTATGAGAGAGTAAAATGTTTTCAAAAAAACGAGAGTTTATCACATGCGTAATTTTTAGACTTTTGATTAATAGCACAGAAGTAAAATGTTTTGAGAGTATATCTAATCTAATATTTGAAAAACAAAATACAGTTTACGCATTTTTCGACTTACGATGTTTTTGGTGCTTGTTATATGACATTTTACAGAAAAAATCTCATGAGTTCATATAAGCAGGGTCATGTTCTTCATATGGATTCATAGACTTTTTAGTTACAGTGGGGCTTTGATACGAGGTAACACGATTTTCATGGGAATTAAAAAAAAAACCTTTAAAAACAATCTTGAAACAAGTTAAAAGTAACTCAAATGCCATCACGGCCCTTAAAAATTGATTTGTGACAGAAGAAAGACAACTCTTGGGAGGAACAAGATACATGCGGTATTTGAAAAGGTAACTACATGTATAGTTTAGGCAAGGTGAAACTTTTTTCCTTGGGATGTAATCTTCCTTCAAGAATCCGTGTTTGCTTGAACAAGTTTCCTAAAAAAAAAAAGTGGAGGAACATGACCTGACATTTGTGCAAGTTTCCTGAGGATGATACTTGTATACAACCCTATCAGAAATTACTTGATTTTCTCAGAGTGATATCAAAGCTATTTTGAGACATTTTGAAACCAGTTAAGACATCACAATTTCATCATACAATTTAATTTGTATTGATAATAAATATGTTTTATATTTTACGCTTAAATGCAAAGATAGATATTCGAAGAACAGATTGTCAGACCTTCACGATCATTGATCTATACGAGCTAGCGGGTACATAGGCGGGAATATTAATGATAAAATTCGGGGAAGTTATTCTATATAGAGGAAGTGTTTTCTGATGATATAGGCGTTTAAGGAAATATTCACACTGCAACAGTAACCACAAGGAAATCCACTCCCTTTTCGCAAATACCTGTTTTCTGATACTGAAATTGTTTACATGCAGAAAATCAGGATAACTTAAAGATGGAGATTCTGTGTCGCAGAAATTTCGTTTCTTTTAGATAAGGTTTAACATTTTGTCCTTTCTGCCTAATTTTTTTTTTAAAACTGAATGGATTTAAATCATTATAAATAAGTTTAAGGTGTTCTCGTTTAAGATTAACAGCTAACAATTTCAGTTTTCCATTACTGATTTTTTTTTTTGAAAGTAAAATAAATTCATACACGTCTGTAATAAGTTACAATGTCTTTATTTCAAATAAAACATTCTAAATGAAATAAGTAGTTTACTTACCCCTAAATTACACGGTATACATGTATCTACAATGTACTAGTATTTAGTGTGAAATCAATAGTAAAATTTCTTCAGAAAGTCAGTTTAAATATAGATTTACCTTAAATTTCTTGTATAGTAGGTTTCATATTTTCATAAATTCTAAATTATGACTGATAATCTTTACATGTGTAAATTAAAGAAATGTATATATTCAAAAACAAACATGCATGAATTGCAATCCAAATTTTATCTGTATAAGCAATGAATAAATACTATCTGAAATGTTTTGAAGGTCTGAAAAGACAATATATGATTCGAGGAACTCCGAAAGATTTCCTTTTGTAAAAATAATCAATGACATGATATGAAATAATGAAAATACAGGATGAATTTGTTATTTAGTTTTTCCTGGTTATAAATTTCCTTTCACCAGTATAGGTAAACATTTTAAATAAAGTCACGAAAAACGAAGTTATGGATTTATCCACAATGGAAAACAGAACACACAGTTTGGAAGATATGGAATACTGGAATTCCTACTTTAGACATAAACTCATGCCCACAGGAGTGCTTTTAGGCTTGTATTTTCTTACGGGAACTATCGGCAATGTGCTTGTTCTGTACATTCACCTGTTCAAAATGCCAAAAAATGACAACCGATATTTTATCACATTTTTATCTGGAGTTAACTTGGTGGCTTCATGTGGAACAACTGTTTTCTTTTTTACCCTGATATTTTTTAACTTGAACTATCCCTCGGATATCATGTGTAAAACATTCTTTTTTCTAACCGTGTCTTTTGTAGTAGAATCCGCAGGCTTGATAGTGATAATAGCGGTTCAACGTTACTTAAAACTGTGTAAGCCATACAGCAGAAGGATGACTGATAAACATAAAAGAATAGCAATTCTGGCATCCATTGTCACCTCCTTATTAATGGGAATTCCATGTTTCTATTCATCTGGGACCGGACCGCATGGAACCCACCTAAATATATCGGGAACTTATTGCTGGGTTCGAACGGAACACTATCCAGAAATCGGAGTTCTGCAAACAGCTGCAATTTCAGTTTTATTGGGAACAATTTTTATTTGTAGTTGCCTTCTGTACAGAAAGATTGGCAAAGTTCTTATGAGATTATCTGCACGGCGGCGAGAGAGAAGCAAAAACGGCCAATCAATGATGGTGGCTGATCGAAACGAAATAGAGGCTGAAGCCTCTTTTATCCAATCAGAACCTACAACAGATCATGCCGAGAGAAGAGCACAAAAACCTATCCATGTCAATTTCTACAGGATGTTTTTGACTATGTTTTGTTTGTACGTTCTTGTGTCCATTCCAACAACGACCATGTTAGTAATTAGCCATTTTGACCACTCCCTCTGGTTTGGCGTAGAAGGGGGAGTTGATATTAATGTTATTCATATACTTCAAGACATGTTTATATTGAAGTTCAGTGCCGATCCTTTCATTTATGGATACTTTGATGTCGCTTTTAGACAGAAAGTAATAGAGATTTGCAAATGTAAATGATGATGTAAGAATGTTGCTTGCAATTCAAAGTTTTTAAAAAAATGAAATTTTTGAATCAAGGGGAAAAATTTTCAGAAGGAAGGACAAATATCCCTGGTAAAGGTTCGGAAAGAGGTTCCAATAAAATAAATGAACACCTTATCTGAGTGAAAATGTTCTTGAAAAAAAAACCTGCACTTCACCGTATTGGAATACACAACTTTCAACAGTATTTTTATCCTTCATATTTTACCTCAATAGTAGTTTTCACTAAATAAAATTTATTAAAAATTTTAACAAGATTGTTAAAATTCTCATAACATCAACTTGTTTCTCGGTAGCCTTGTCTTGGTTTTAAGAACGATCGTACACAAAGTCAAGGAATAACTTAGAAAGCTCAGACGAGCAAGAATCTGAAGTAATCTCATTTATTATACAGTTTAACATGCATTCTCTGTAAGCACCAAAAAATCTGTTTTCTTTGGAGCTCTCCTTCTAAAGGGGATCAATACAGTCTGAAAATGATTTAACCACCCAACCCCTTTAAATCAATGGGCCAATACCTTTCAAACCCTTGTGTGATTAAGACTAATGGTGTAGTTTAGGGACCTAGCTGTTCACCCCTCTTTGAATGCCGTAGCCCTCTTCTATACTCGTAAACGCTGCAGAGACAGCCTCAGGCATTCTGATGTCAGAAGTCTTCACCGAGAAGAAGTCTCAAAAGAAGAAAAGGTAATTACTAAAGTGACACTAATTAGAAAAGTTAAAGTAGGTTACATGGGGTTGAAGAAAAAGCACTAGTGTAAAGTAAGTAAGGGGTTGAGCGAGGTTCATGCAGTAATCCTGAATCAGGGTGAGGGACCTATAGTATCCTCAGAACTTGATTGTGGTACACAGTGCAAGGTGCCCAGTCAGCCTTAGCAAATTAAGACAGAAAGAACCTCGGCATGTATCCCTTTCTAAATAAAAAAAAGAACACCGGGGGAGAAGTAACCCAGTAAACCAAGAATAATCATCGTTATTAAAATACTGCATACAGGGTTATTTTCGCCCTTATACACTTGCTAACAATTTGCCCAATTTAAAATTCGCCAAGTAACAATAACAGTTCTGTTTAAGAATTTATGCTGTGTTATTTGAATTTGCCCCGCATACAATAATATTGACCGCTTGTATTGACTGTTATCTCAGATAGAACCAGAGGAAGATAATTAAGATGCATACTTTTCTAATATTAAGACTTTGTATTCCTTTAAGGGTCATTTTCAAAAAATGTCCAAATTCTTGTTATACAAGCTTTTTTGAAAATTTTGCAATAAAAATCAAATTTTTTTTTACCCGATGATTTTAACAACAATGTATAAGTGTAGAAAAAAATTAAGTGCGATTAAAAATTGACTTGAATACTGAAAAAAGTCCTTCAACCTGAGTAAAATTAAAGAGAATTGCTTGTGATTTCGCCGGATGTTTGACTTAAACTCTGATTATTGATGTATTAAATATAATTAGGCAGTGTAAAATGACCTTTATTGTGTTGTACATGTTTAATACTGTCTAAATGCATGCTAAAATGTGATTGAAAAAGAGTAAGAATATGATTTTTTTAATGGTAAGTGTGTGTTATTTTTGCCGTGTCCTTGGAGTAACCACGACATAAAAGTTATCTGTAACAGTTATCTTTCCTAAAGAAACTCTTCACTATCAGCCTCCCTCTTTTGGTCTTGTTCCCGCCAAAATATCATGAGACACTTAACACAGATCTTTTATACCATAGGCACAATATGTGGTTGAAGGCAAGTTTGATTGCAATAGTAATTTATTTTTTAGTCCTAGGAGTTACTTCGATATTGTGCTGATAAATTAATTTGCCATTTCTTTGATGCATTTGAGCAAGTTTATAACAAAATACCTATCATCTAGGAGCTGTGCTTTATGTTCATAAGTCAGTTATTGCTTTTATACTTCCAATTATTTATATAATAATTCCCTGGTGTTACTGTCCATTTTGTTACTGCAAGAAAAGTTACTCTAAGGACGTATCTAATTACTCCATGGACAAATTACATAGAAAATAATTAAAAAGAATGAAAGTTGGAGTCATATGTTTTATTTTCCTTCCTTATTTAAAACTAACCAGTAACTAATTTTGTTTTAAAATGCCAAATTATTTACTTAATGTTTTTACCATTTGAAAATCATATGATTTTGCAGTCTTGGTTATGCAAAGGACAGAATTGGGTAACTCCGCGGACCAATTGAAAAAACCCTTTAAATTGCCAATTTTAATACAACATTTGTGTAAAGTTTATTAAAATATAAAATAACAGAAATATTTTTTGTTAAATTGGCATTTATTTTTCATATTATGTTTCCTTGAGCTATAAATTAATTCAATAAATAATTTGAGTAACACAAAGGACAATGTTTGGTAACACAAAGAATGTAAAAACGAATAAATATTTATGTTATTAATATACTCTTGCATGTTCTTTTGTTTCTGTAGGAAAATATACAACTTTTATTCCTTGTGAATAAATTGAAATATCAAAATTCATTATGTAGTGCAATCATATCCCCTTTTATGCTCTTTAAAGTAACCTATGGTAACACCATAAACAAATTCAGTTACTCAAGGGACACAGCAAGGATTAAAGATAGAAAAATGAAACAAGCTTATTGCATATGGAGTGGTAATTGTGTTCATTGTATTGCAGAAAACAAATGTGGTGGGATATTGCAATTCAAGTAACAATAAATAACGAAGTGCTAAAAATATATGATGGTTAAAAATGGTAACACAAAGGAAGTTTTAGGTAACACAAGGGAATGTGAAATAAGGCAGAATATGATTTGTTTTCTTTAGTCTGAGGATTCTAGTTATGTTCTCTTGATGAAGATGATGTAAACAAGACACATTAAAAAGTTGCAATGAAGCCAATAGAATCCAAGACGTAAAAGATAGATTTATATCATTGAAATGAAAATACCTTTAAAGTTATATCAGATACGGAACATTTCTTTGCAAATGCATTTAAAGTCCTTTAATCATGTAAACCCTTAGATGAAAAAGTCACAAATTGTTCATAACTGTTCTAAAAGGATTTCAAAAGATGTTTTTAAGGAGACAATGTACCAGTCATTACCCTAGAATACAGTTTTGCATTTAGTTGAGGATGTTCTTCAGATTTGTCCAACTGAAATCCCTCATGACTGTGTTCTACATCCTGTAAAAGTTGGTGCTGAAAGAAGTTTTTAACCTTGGATGTACATAAGATTTTGGAAAGTGGTGGTGAAGATTATATAGTCGAGGCAGCATTGGACAACAACAAGGCTAGATATGGTGGCAGACCACTACATTTCAAGCCACTTTGTTGGATTGTTACCCTCAAGAACTGTCAATGAAAGTTTGGCAAACGAAAAGTGGATACAAGAGCAAAAAGGGCAGAAAAATATCAATGAAAAAAATGAAAAAGAGTACAGATTAAAAAAAGTCAAGAGTTCCTGATAGGAAATCCGACTAAAGAAACTGAAAAGACTGACACCCTGGAAGAGAAAGAATTGGAGTCAATATAATGAACATCAGACTACAGATGAAGAAAAATCAGATCCCTTTGAAGAGAGACTAGATAAAGATACAAAAAAAATCGAACTTAAATGTATGCAAAGGGTTAGATAGAACCTAAAACCACGTTCCTTTTTAACAGGCCAAAAACTGTAAAAGATTAAAGCTGGTATAGCATTGCTAATGTTTTAATAATATTGTCACCATCATATCTTGTAGATGTGTATTATGTAGAGAGCTCATTTTGGAAAGAGGCTAGCTGTAGATAAATGAAATGAAAATGTAAAATCCATAAAAAGATTAATGCATTCTATATGTTTGAAATCTGGTCATTTACAAATACATGTACATGTTCTAGTTTCACAATTATTTCTTCATTAAAAATTAGTTCTAGCTGATCTAAGACTCATCTATGTTAACCTTTGGATCTTTTAAAGGTGTCCTTTGTGTTATTTTTTGTCATTGGTGTTACAGCTTCTGCTTGGATATGTAAATACACTAACAAGTACTGATCAATGATTCAAAGTCATGTGAAAGTAATTATTTATTATTCGGGCAGAACATTTTGATTTCATTTTTCTACTGTCATATATCTTATGATTGGATAGTTATGTCTATGTCGTTACTGTTTTATCCTTGGTGTTACTAGTCAGACTCAAAATGTATAATGAAAGAAATCCCCCGCCAATTTTTTATGTTAAAACCATATACTCTTATATTCACCTCCAGGGTAATTTCATTACTATCCTTTTCGGAAGGAAGGAGAACAACTTTATTATTTCTTTCTAAGTATTACACAAAATATCCTTAGTGTAACCTTTATGTCCTTTGTGTTATGCAAATATCCTTGGTGTTACCAACACATTTTTCCTATATTTATGTTCTAAATCTTTATACAATTTTATCGAAACTTGCAATACAATACTGTCCTTTTCTAATACTAAGTTTATTTGCAAAGCAAGTATTTTGTGCTGAGGTAAATGATGTATGCCTTAAGTAAACGTGTAAGATATAGACAAAAGTTACAACACTTACAACTTCAAGCTATACTTTATCTGATAATTTTCTGTTATGAAACTTCAGTTTGAATCAATAGAATAATTTTATCACTATGTTGAGATTGTTATTCTAAAAACCTTAAATTTTTTTTAAAATTATGATTTTACTATGACTTTTAACAAAGTAACACCATGGACATTTATTGTTGGGTCCATGTACATATAATGTTTTTTTTAGTATATGTTAATAGAATTCTTTGTGCTTTAATATTGTTTATGCATCTATGATGTTTGAATGCTAAAATAAAACTTTAAAAAGTTAAGATCGCCACATTTATTTTTACAAAATACTGGTGGTGGAATTTGGACATATTTTGAAAATGACTCTTAAATGGATGTCATAGATAACTCATGCCAAGTTTAATTACTTTCTTTCAATACAATTACAGTAAACCTCGGTTAGTACGAACACGGATATTGCGAATTCACGGATAGAGCGAAGTTATCTTGGATTCCCAGCCATATAAATTTAAAGAATTTCTAATACGGATATAACGAATTACGGATATAACGAAGTCATTTCTTAGGTCCCAGTGACTTCGTTATAACCGAGTTTTACTGTAATAGTTTCATAGGGGTTATCTAGAAATTTTGTTAAAAACGAAAACCGTATGAGATAAATGGAAAATCTCTAATTCAGTGTGACTTAATACATGTGGTTGCTTTATAGCCAACTCGTTGAAAATGTCATTGTGGATAAATGCCTCGCGAATACACGTCATTTCAAAAGCTACTGGAATTCCCATGGCTACCAATTGCGCTCCGTTATTAGCAGACCTATGTTTGTATTCATGTGAAGCAGCATTTGTGCAAAATCTTACGCGTGAAAAGAAGGAAATATTTAGATATATCGACGACGTATTGTCAATTAACAATGGTAATTTCTATTACTATGTCGACACAATATATCATGGTGATTTTGATATAAAAGATAACACAGAGTCTGACACATTTGTTTCATACTTGGATGTTTTACTTGAAAAAGACGTTAATGGTAATCTAACAACCATGCTTTATGATAAACGTGATGACTAACTTTTCTATCGTCAACTTCCCTTACTTATGCAGCAATATACCTTCTTCACCTTCATACGGAGTTAATATATCTCGGTTGATTCGAAATGCAAGAGCATGCTTTACGTATGAATAAATGCTAAAACGAAGTAAATAATTGACAAACAATTGATGAAACAAGAATATCAGCAGTTTCGTTTAAAGTCATACTTTCGTAAGTTCTATGGTCGACACAATGACCTTGTCAGCAAATACAATTTATCCTTGAGTCAAATGCTAATTGACGTTTTTCATACTAATTGTAAGTCCAATATTTATATACTGAATTGACGAAGGATTTTTCCGTTATGTCCCGATCATGACAAGGAGCACACAGCGGTAGTGACCAGGATGCTCACTCCTCCATGGCACCTGATCCCACCTCTGATGTTTTGGAGGTTTGTGTTTGCTCTGCTCCTATTTTGTATAGTTTTCTGGTGTTTTGATCTTGAACACTATTCGTTAGCTCCATATCCTTCATACAATACATATATTGTTTATCTCGCCCTCCGTCTCTTCTCTCTCTCTCTCTCTCTCTCTCTCTCTCTCTCTCTCTCTCTCTCTCTCTCTCTCTCCATTTGGTGTTATTTCTATGAACTTGCAAATGTTTCTTGTCTTTCCCTTTCCTATCGAATTGAAACATATTTAATTTGCAAATATATCTATGTGTTTATATTATAAATGTAGTGTTTGTTTTTTTAAAACTGCTTAATGAAGTGAAAGAAAGGTAGTAGGTATATATTTATTTTATTTGAGAATATTTATTCAAGAAATGTGAGAAAAATTATTTCATCCACTTTTTGATTTGCCTAGCAAAGTAAACTTGAGAGGACATTTCCAGCAAATCCATGTCCGTCATACGTGTTTTGACCATACACCATTAATCCAAAGGGAGTTTTCTCCGACTCGACAATCAGCTGACCGCCTTTGAATTTTACAATTATTATGGTGTATGAAATACACCCAACGAGTACTTGTTTTTCATGGAATATTGCATTGGTCTTAATTGGTTGGTTGTTCAATACAAGACAATTCTTTGCTTCCGTCTCTATCATGATAGCAACGAAACTTATTGGGTACCCCTCGGCCACAAGGACTTTATATCTTGTTAGATATTGGTTGATTCCTGGAACAGTCGCAATAAAGGGACCTGGAGTCAATCCAAATGCTACCATTGTAACCAAAATGGAACTTTCACTCTCAATGACTATACATTCATCATCAACAATTGGGATATCAAATGGCACACTCTGGTATATCTCCCGACTCTGGGTGGCGTTTCCCTTAGAGATTTGTACTGCTGTGTTCTCTGGAGACAACAGTCTAATGACTTTTGCATTGAATTTAGGAGGTACAATGAAAATATCGTCTAGGCGACTGATGGGCGGCATTTGTTCAAGAGCAGGGCTACATATTCCATCTCCACCTCTTAGACAAACAGTACCAGAAAAGACAGCAACAGGCTTGTTAGAATCAATTCGAGTTCCAGAAAAATCTGCCTGAGCACCAATCTGAAAAGTTTCCAGTCTATCTAAGGAAAGTACAAAAGTGTCCATATTCCGGTATGTGCTCCCAAATATTGAGATAGCTACATTATCCGATATTTTCAGAGATATTGTAATATTTGTGTCATCTTCAAATGCTGCAACTGCGAAATGGCTCCTAGATGGATGAAAAGAGGAAATAATGTAGGACGTATCAAGTTTCTCAACTGGTATAACAGTGGTTGTGTCCACTCTGTATTCGATAAGTTCATTGTTGTTGTCTGATATAAGTACAGTTATTGGTGCCTGAGAGCGGACTAAAATTCCTTTAGGCTCTTTTTGAAAAAAAGAACATTGTATTTCTGGTGGAAGAACAATATTTGCGGCAGAATTGACAAAGGTTTCTTGATCAATTGAAGATTTCAAATTGCTCTGCAGATTTTCAGAGGTAGATATGTTGACTGTCGTTGAATTTTCAGTCGTTATGAAGATAGAACTTGAAGGAGCGATATTACGCATGATTAGAATAAGAAACTCCGATCCCAGGGTTCCTCCGAGTTCTGAAACAAAAAAAGAGTTTTTTTTATGAAAAGATATGCAATGGGACAAAGGAGTAATGTATGATATTTTGTTAAATCTTTGAAACCCTGCAGCTCCCTTCAAACCCCATCATGGGCAAGAGAGTCAGATTTTTATATTTTTTCCCCTCCCAACATTCCGAAAATATGACCTGGATACCTATAGCCTTTCGCTTTATCAGAGATAGTTTTTATAATCTCGCTCTCTTACCCCCTCTCCTAAACACAAATTAAATTACATACCTCGACCACATTGCGTTTCAGATGAATCGTCTAATACAATTCCATAATTACCATCGATATCGGTGTATATCATAAAAAGGAAAAGAAAAAACTGAAATTGAAAAACAGTAAACATCTATTTATCCTGGCATTATATTTATCATAACAGTTTGAACGACAAGGTGGCAAGATCATAAACTGAGAACAGACGTACATATAAGTCAAAATTTCAAATCGATATAACTTTTGATATAATTTTGATAACAAAACAAAATTTGTACCATATGTTTAAATCGAAATATTATACAACCCTGTGCTCTCGATGAAGGTAGATCAATTCATGGAAGTTATTCGAAAAGAATACTAGTATAACGAAATACGGTAACGTAATATCAATTGCTGTAATGTATGTCCAGAATTTTGTCGCATTCATTTTTTAAAGTGCGTTACATGTAAGTATATCCTTGGTAAAACGTTCACGTTTAGATTGAAAATTTTTATTGCACCATTGAATTTTTTTTCAGAAGTGTTTTTTTTGTCCAATATTTAACGCACTTTGAAAATGTTTTAAAGAGCGTTGTTACAACCCACTTTGAAAAATTACGGACTTTGAAAAAAATTTCAAAGTGCGTTAAAGTGGGACCATATCAACGCACTTTGAAAAAATAAAATTTCTTTTCAAAGTGCGTTGATATCGACCATCTTAACGCACTTTAAAAAAAAATGTGTACGGTCGATAATCTTGCAAATCTTAGGTATGATAAATAATTGAACCTGTTGGAAAACTTTTCGGTGTAAAGGTCACTTCAGCATAAATTTCATTTTTTAGATCTACAAGTAAATTTGAATATTTGTTCTTTTTATACATACATGTATTTACAATGAGCGATTGTGATTTTTCCATACTTTGAAAATTCTTTCTCTCTTAAATGTTTTATTGTATTTATTTTTTTCCAGTTTTTATGCATTTATTTATTTAAAGTTTTCAACGTCACAGTAGTTATGCAAATACATATATTTGGGTGTTGCTTAGGCATTGGTATCGGGAGGGGGGCTTAATAGACACACAAATGTTTTACAAAGATATACATAATATAAACATTGAAAATCTTAGTAAAATTTTTGTTTTATACATATTTTTTTCAAAGTGCGTTAAATTTCCCCTTGGTAAAAAATATTGATGTACACGTACACTCTTAACGCACTTTGAAACATTTTTTTCAAAGTGCGTTGAGTGTGTCCAAAATATTTAACGCACTTTGAAAAATTTTTCAAAGTGCGTTGATTTTGTCCCAATCTAAACGCACTTTGAAAAGATTTTTCAAAGTGCGTAATTTTTCAAAGTGCGTTGCCACAGAGCGTTGATTTTTTTTGCAATTTTAAAGGACTGTAAAGCCATTTTCAAAAACCGTTGCCACACAGGACTTTAATTCAGGTTCCTCAGATGATATTTGTATAAATTGAGATTCCGAAGTTTAGGTATTAGCTTGAAAAAGAATGCAGGTTAAAATTTGTAGCCATTGCATCCGATGGGTATTGTTTAACGCACTTTGAAAAATAGATGTATAAAACAAAACTTCTGAATTTTATTAATGGATTGCATTGATTTTTTATTTAATATCTTTCGAAAACATGAATTTATTTACCCCCATGGAGAAGAGAAAAAGACGAGTAGAAGATCTCTCAGTCCAAACTCTTTACCTTTCCAGAAATTAAACTGGGGAGGGGGGTTAACCTAAAAAAGGGTAAGCAGCATTTTCAATCCCTATATGTTGCATATCATTACATAATGAAATTTGAGACAATGTCCCCCTCCCCTTGCCCTTCGCCTGGTTTTGATGCTTGTGCTATATCCAAAACATGTATATCTATTTACATAACTGTTTTGATGTTGAAAATTTTCAATAAATGAGTTAAGTTAAAACAGATGAAAACTAAAAACCTTTAAGCTCAATAAAACGTATATGCGAGAGAATGAATTTTCAAAGTATTGAAAAATCTACATGTACACATGTAATCGCCCCTTTTTTCTTAAAAAAAATGCGATGCGTTTTAAAAGTTGTTCACTTTTGGCTCCTTCCTCTTCCACCCTTCCATGTACCAAACTTATTACAGACTAGAATTTTTTAAAAGAAACAAATTATGATATCAAACAAACAAATCTCCATCTTTTTCCCTTTTCCCTTTTATAACATTTATCGAAACCTAAAATATTTAAAACGTCGATATCTCAGGACCTGCAGGAAGTGACCTTATCACCAAAAAGTTATCAATTATTTATCATACTAAAAATTTGTAAGAATACGATCAAGTCATACACAATTTTTTAAAATTGCGCTAATATGGTCGACATTGACGCACTTTGAAAAATAGATGTATAAAACAAAACTTCTGAATTTTATTAATGGATTGCATTTTATTAATGGATTGCAATTTCATTTTTTCAAAGTGATTTAGCTTGGTCCCAAATTTAACGCCCTATGAAAATTTATTTCAAAGTGCTTATTTTTTCAAGGTGCGTTGTAACGAAGCAAACAAGCAAAATGCAATTAAAATGCATTAGAACTGGATCTTCGAAAAAAAAATAGATATACATGTATTTAATGTAAAACTCACATACCTCATACGCCTTCATTGTAATTTGTAGTGTTTATGGAGACTACTAGATCGTAAACAGAGCATGTATATTTAATTGTTCTCATTGGAACATGTATGGGTGTTTATCTTTTCTGCATTTTTTTCATTGGTTTCTTTGTAATCAACTTAAAAAATCATCTGAAAGATGTGTTAGAAAAGACAACTTCAAGGTATCTATTATTGATTGTGACATTGTTCTGAAAAACAAAGGTAAATTATTTAATCTAAATATATTGTTCAGCAATCAACAAATAAGTTCCTTGCTTGCAAATGTAAAGGGAAGCCTCTTTCATTTTATTTTCGATATAATCAAATAGAGATCAAGAAGATAAAAACATTATCTCATAATAATATTAAAATTGCACAAAGGGCTATATCCATCATAGCTAGGGTTTTGAGACCATGCTTCACCATACAATGAAAGCAGACTCAAAATGCTATATTTTAATATATGTTTTAACAAATCCTATAAAAGTATTTGCCAGTTTTAAATTCTTTGTATGATCAAGTAAAATATTCATTACATGTTATGTACGAAAATGTTTTAAAAAGAGGCAAGCAATTGCAAATAGGTTGAGGAAATGCGAATATCAACAATCTAGTTTTAAAACAACACTTATTACGTTCTATGACCTAGTCGGAAAATACAGCGTATAATAGTAATATGACGTATTTTCTTGACGAGTAATTTTCCCTAACTAGGCCTTTAACGCCATCTTGGTGGTCAATCTTGTAATGTTTCCTCTTTATTTTACCAAGGTAATTTGAAATCACAAGATTTTACCAAAATCAACAGCTAAAAAACTTTTCAACTTTATACACAACCATTCCAAACGATGAATTAAAGTCCAGGCTTTTTGGTATCATTGACAGCTGCTTTTTTGATAAGAATGGAACTCGTAAATTTACTTATCTCATCATTGGTCATTTGCAAAATAATTTTGTTTAAACACACTCTGATTGCACACACAAGTACTCTGAAGTTGACATCAAAGAGATGCTTGAGTTTTTGATAGACAATATCTATGCGGTTTTAGGAGACCAGGCATTCCAACAATCTATTGGAATTCCACTGGGTACGAATTGCCCTCCGTTATTAGCAGACCTATTTTTGTATTCATATGAAGCAGAATTTGTGCAAAATCTTATGAGTGAAACGAAAACACTTGCTGTGGCCTTCAACTCGACATTTAGATATATCAATTAACAATGGTAATTTCCATTCCTACGTCAATACAATATATCCTGGTGAGCTTGAGATAAAATATATCACAGAGTCTGACACATCTGTTTCATACTTGGCTATTTTACTTAAAAAGACGTTAATGCTAATCTAACAACCAAGCTATATGATAAACATGATGACTTTAACTTTTCTATCGTCAACTTCCTTTACTTATGCAGCAATATACCTTCATCACCTGCGTACGGAGTATATATATATATCTCAGTTCGATACTCAAGAGCATGCTCTACGTATGAACAATTTCTAAAAGGAGGTAAATTATTGACAAGAATATCATCATTTCGTAAGTTTTATGGTCGACGTTTTTCATACTAATTGTAAGTCCATTATTTATACACTGAATTGAAGACGGATTTTCCCGTTATTTCCTGATCATGACAAGGAGCACACGGCGGGTGTGACCGGTCAGCAGGGATGCCCACTCCTCCATGGCACCTGATCCCACCTCTGATGTTTCAGAGGTCCGTGTTTGCTCTGCTCCTATTTTGTATTGTTTTATGGACTTTGAGATTGAATATACGATATATAATTTTCGTTATCTCCATATACTTCTTAGAACAGATTAAAATGAATAGGAAAATTGATAGTGACTTCACAATTTGGTACACTTTATGAGACATTTTTGAGATATAACATATTTTAAAGTCACATTACACTCAATCTAGGACAAGTTCGACCGGACTCTTCCATAACAATTAATTCCATCCCTGAAGTTTATAAAGGTCCTTTATTGCTATGCACTCGATTTTTATTTTACATGTACATGTATCAATGAACTTATATGCTAAAAATTTGTTATCTCCATATGAACTGCAAGGAAGTAATTAAGGACAGAACTAAAAACAATCAGAGTTAATACTTTCAACCAATTAACCGAGACTTGTGTCTATGGTTTTAATTCAGGAACACCACATATTAACAGAAGGCCCATGGATCCATAACACTCACCTGAGAAACTATGACCCTTCTGTTCTTTATCAGCAGATTTTTCACAGTATACTAATAGATTATGTTAATTTAAGATAATTCACGATGGCCTCGCCCTATTAAAGCCCACCAAACCCCTGGTATCATGTTTCGCAAAACACAGGATGGTTGCATGCACAAATAATCATAGTTTTTATAGGATTTTTCCTTCATATTATTAGTACTTAATTTAACTTTGATTCACTATTGTATCTGCACCTTACCCCATGGGTCATAATTTGAACAAAGAACTGCTAACAATAGTATTGTTCTCCCGCCTATCTCAAAGTCAATTTTCAAAAGTAACATATTTATGAATTTTCAATATTTTTTTAAATATATAATTATATAGATTTTCATAAAACATTACTTATGGAAAAACGAAGAGGAGATATAGTGTAACTCTAAAATTTTGGTGGAACTTGTGTTTTTCACTATAGAAATCAACGTAAAACGGAAAATATTTTTAAAACATCCCCCCGTGACACAAAAATTCCTTTTAAGAGCCAGTCCGCGAGAAAACCATGCAAAATTAAAAAAATCGTCCAAACGGAAGGTTGCAACTTGGGAATTTTAAGTGGCTTAAAATTTTCTACATAAAGGTAGAAGTCAGAATATCCAACAAAAAATGTCGAACCCTGCATCTATTTTTAGTAACAGCTCATTTGCATATTTGTCGAAAATCACACAAAATTTAATGGAAAATGTATATAAATTGATCAAGTCAAAAAGTACCTTTTGTTATCGGTTTACTTTCAAATTTTGTTTTATTTTCAAAGTTATGGTCCAACTAACACAATTAATGAGGAAGAACTTAATTCAAATAAATATTTTATTTTTTACACATCTATTTATAGATCCTAAATAAATGAGTATGATTTTTTAGCCATTTTTAGATGCTCATTTCTCTCAAGACCAAGGTTGAAATTAAATTAAATTAAATTAATTGTTACTTTAAGAATAATCTAAGGTCTACTCTGTATTAAAATATTGAGCTTGGGAAATAATATCTACATGTTGTAAATTAACTCTGAAATACCATATTTTGCTACAATTTCACATATTTTAAATAACAGACTTTTACCATATTTTTGGATTATTTCTATGATATTTAAATGAAAAAGAGAAGATTCTTAATCTAATATATTTTTAGAAGAGGAATAACTGATTTGAATACTTCATATAACTGCTTATTTTAGCCCCTTGTTACCAATTTGCTGAAGTTAAATTGTTATCTCCCCTTGTTGGAACTCTTTTGTATAATTGGGTAAAAAGTGACAGGTATGTCAATATGGAAAGAAGTCATGTATGATCATTTTTTCTTCATAGCGAGCGCAGCGACGCTCGCGAAGCGAGCTCAATAGACTAACGTGTAAGAACAGAGGAAATTCGGATTGAAATCTGTACATACGTCAGCCAAATTTCTCTGTGCAACATTCCCAGAATTCCTGCACTACCCAATGTCCTTTGCGCGAATATTGCCGAATAAATAAATAGATAATAACGTAAAGCATATATCAGACTTTCAGTTTGTAGAGATCTTTCAAAGAAACAAGAAATAACTCTGCAATGTTTTTCGACAAAAATTGCACTAGTTCTATAGTTTCAAACAGACGCTCGGCTGTCTCCGTAAGCTCCGACGAGCTTTGTGACGTCAATGACGTCACGTAGTCGAGATATCTCGTGCGGCTTGACGTTCGAAGTGGCTGATCTCGGTACAACTGCGCTCGCCCCAACGGTCACACCGTAAAACATATTATAGGAAGTTGTTGTGGAGCATTATTGCACTATGAAAGAGAAAAAACTTATTTTAAAATATTTGAATGTAAGAAAGAAACAACAACTTAGCTTGAATAAACAAATAACAGGCCCAAACATTCAAATATAGAGTAATTGATAAAGGAGAGAGGAATTTTTTGGAATCTTCCCTTTTTTGCAGTTGAGGTAAGAATTTGGAAGAATTAATCAAGAACCGAGCGCATTTTTTTTGTGCGCAATAAATGTACAGTTTTTTCAATGGGTGGCACTGTAGCTCTCCGGTCTATCAATATTTTTTTCGGAGAGCTACAGATCTGCAGCTAGGGTATTCCGAATCACCTTTTACATTTTGACTGAACGGAAAACGGAAAGGAAAACATATTTTTTTTATAGATTAAATCACCTTAAATACACAAATTTATAAACAACATATATTTTATAAATTCAATCCCCCATTTTTTAATTCAAGTTGATTTATTCATAATCATAAAATCTCTTATGCAGGAAAATCGCAGTCATAGCAGTGACGTAGAAACGATTTTGAAAGGGTTAGGGGGGGAGGGAATTAAACTTACCTGAAAAGAATTTGCCAGGTGAAAAAAGAAGACAATTGTTTGATTCGGGAGGTGGGATAAAAGTAAAATCCAGCATCTTTCATTTTCTTAAACTCCTTTATGGAGTTTTTTGTATAACATCTCCTGTCAGTATTTTTATAAGATTGTACCAATTTAAAATTGGCAGAAAGCAAACAACTCACTGAAGGCTCAAATTTTATATGTTCAAGTCTCAAAATTCATATGAATGATACTGAAATAGAGTCCGTTTGAATTTAAATACTTGTAATTTCCCTTTTATTAATTAAAAAGAAACTAACTTACAAAATGTAAGGAACATATATATTTATATGATTGTTGAAAAAAAATTGCAAGTAAGCCAATGCAATTTATTATGCTTTTTTTTTCATTTCTAAACAATTGGCAAAATGCTAATCCTCATATAAGGGGTAATTTCTGACAATTTAGTTTTATTCAAATTTAATTTTAATATTTTTCAATCTTAATTATTATTTCAAAGAAAATTGTTACATGTTTCAATATCTAACAACAATTGCTTATAATTTAAAGTACTATATTTGACTTTGTAACCAATTTGAATTTGAGCAATTTTTTCGAAAATTGGCAATTTGTAAATCCCCACATCTCAATTATTTATTATTTCCCAAGCTCAATATTTTGCAAAGATAATGTTTAGAGTTATATTTGTACAATAAAATCAAAAATATTAATTTCAAAGATTGGTCTTGGAAGATTTGGGGCATTAAATTTGTAATACTTTTGGCAATTCTTGAAAATTGGCATCATGCCAATTTTCAAGAGTTGTCTGCCCTTTGATATATTGCATATTTGATTATGATAAATGTCAATTTTGAAAGAACATAGCCTTATGTTACTTAAAAATGCCTTAATGGAAATGCAAGTTTAATTTTGAGTAAAATAAATCAAATGTGAATTTTACCATTTTTCTTGAATTTTTTATGTGCATTTGCACTTAAATGTGCAAAAAGGAAGTGGCGCTGCCCACGGCTGCCATGTTGAATGATGGGAATTTTTTTTGTCATTTTTTAATAACATATTATAAAGTCTAACTACCCTTCAAATTTCATTAAGATATGACAACCTTCGATTTGGACAGTTCTGCATGGTTTTCTCGCGGACTGACTCTTAACAAGTAATATGAACTGTTTTTTCACAAATTCATACCAAAGCTTTCAAGACCAATGTTTCCACCAATTTCAAAGAGATTTACAACTGAAACATTATATTTTTAAAAAATATATTTATATCTTATTTATATGCCAAAAACATAAGAAAAGACATAAGGAACATTTAATAAAATCCAAGACTATTACAAAATATGGTGATGCTTGAAAGTCCGATTTCAATGTAAAATACCGTCTATCCCCCCTTTTTTTTCAAGGGCTGGAAATATGGATAATTTACTATTAAGCGCTGGTATTAAGACAATTCATTAATTTCCATTGAACAGTTCTTTGTATTAAACGAAGAATTTATGGCCAAATTGCAATTTATACTGCGTTAAATGGTTGCAAAAATATAGGCTGGAATCGAGAGTTAGCGTGCGTCTTTCTTTGAATCTACCTGACCCGAAGATGCTTCAGTATATAGTCTCATAATAATTTTTCTCTTTTTGAGAGGATGAAATTTAAAATCTTGTCCTATGTACATGTATTCCTATAAAAAAAGTCTTTGATCACCTAGAGTGGCCCATCCAACCCCCTGGGGTCATAAGTAAGACAAACCTGAATACACTCCATGAAGAAGCATCCATTTTAAAGTATAACTAGTCATGGCGAGTTGAGAATACACATTTTAAATATTTCCCCTTATGTACTCCCATGTTAATCTTTGATTCCCCATTGTGCCCCTACCTGACCTGTTCATGATTTGAACAAAACCTGAATCTTAGGATGCTTTGTTTAAATTTAACATAATTCGATGAGAAAAGGTCACTTGAAACTTTGGCTGAGGTTAACTAAATGTACAAAATTATCTAAATCAAAGTGACAACTGGAGTGATTTCTTAGAAGCGGAGTGTAGAAATGGAAGAAAAAATATTCAGTCCAAGTACTGTCATTAATACTCATAATACGTAAGAGCCTGTTGATGCGTAATGTAGTGAATCTTTGCATCAATACCTCCACATCACCTTTATTTTGATATTTTCCCGCTACAGCAATCAAAATGCGTACCGGTACTTGTCATTTTTTATTTTTTGAAATATTTCTACATTACTTATGATGAACAGTTACAAACCCTTAAAACTCCAAAACATTGCCAATTGTTCGGTTAAACAAGCAATTTTTTATTTCTGTTAAGCAGACTCAAACTTGACTTCCGGTAATGGTATGAAAGTCGTTCAACCGTTAAATTACCGATATTTACATAAATGAAGACATCCATACTTTTTAGATAATAAATTCTTTACTATATATAATCATTTTCCCCCTAAAGTAGGGTGTTGCGTTTCTTTTGTGTGTCAGTATACATTAATACAAAAAAAATCCCACCAAGCACTAGCTGAATAGATTAAAAAAATATCAGAATGCAGAAAGATGTAATCTTAATTCATATTCATATAACATCCTTTTTATTCGGAAAAGAAAAATGTACGAGGGTTGATTCAAAAGTAATGTCACAACTTTGATAAAATTCATATAAATTGACGTAAAGCAAAAAAAAATATATATATGATGGAAGCTTTATTTATTTCAAATCAGACCTGAAAAATTCAAAGGAATATAATGTATACTTTTCAAAATATCGGCTTTTAAACAATGCGCGCTTACGGTAGTCGCCGCACCTAAATATAACGTCATATGACGGATACACATCGTTTCCCCTTCGTTTTATTAAAAAAATATTTGTGATTCGCAAACACTTTCACCAATTCCACTTTCTTCTTGAATTCTTGGTACCATTATACACTTACTATTTTCATAATTAAGCCCTCTGTCAAATTTTTTTTGGAACACTAGCATACGACAAACGTAAAAATTCACACGTCACTCTATACGTCTATCTTTTTTGACAACGTCAGACACCATAGAACGTTTCCTTCCGATCTCCTATCTTTCGGTCTTCTTGTCCTCTGCTAATCATTCAGTGACAAATCACCGCCCCAAATTGCTGAAACCATCTATTAAGATGTCTTTTATTTACATTCTTTATTCTGTAAGTCTGATTGATAAATGAAAATGTCGCTAGTGATGATTCCCATATTTTGAAGCGAAAATGCATTACAACTCGTCGAGCCTTTTTTCCCCATTTCGACAATCCCTTTGTTCAATTCAACAGAGTAAAACAACAATATTTATGATCACATATACCAATGCCGTCATTTAATTTTCAATTAAAGACTTGAAAATGAAGAGAATTGTGGTTTTTTTTTTTAAAAATTGGGAGATTAGGTGCTTTTTAAGAATCTTTTTAATTTGTCTTTTTCATTCTAAGAAAAAATACACTTTAAAACGTTACGTTCCGTTGTGACGCGGCGACACCCCCTATGCTCTATGTTTTAAACATCTATCAAATGAATTCAAATGAAAATTATTGAATTAAAATTTCAAAGTTAATTAGATTCATATCTGTGCATCTTTAAGTATACTGTATTAAATATTTAATACAGAATACATAAAGATGCACAAATATGAATCTAATTAACTTTGAAATTTTAATTTAATAATGTTTATTTGAATTCATTTGATAGATGTTTTTGATAATATGACGCCAGATATAAAATATATGGTAACTGTGACATTACTTTTGGATCAACCCTCGAACGTATGTACTTTTATTTAAAATATTTAAATTGAATTTTTGTTTACTTGATATCTCTTAAACAATCTTATAGGCATACATCCAAAACAAAATATCATCAACAACATTCTGATTAAAATAATTTAAAATAACTTCACAACGCTCTAATCACTGCGCCACTTCGGTGAATTGACACATCCTATCCTCTACTAAGATTGGAATTTTTTAATCAAAAATATTGAATATGACAACATATTTTAATTGAAACGTTCAAAGAATTTGTTGAGGACAATAGATATTTCAGGTAGAATCATTTCTTAAATAAAAATCTCAGGTTTCACTAAACGTGGGGGCTATTACATTTGGTCTGTCTATCAAATCTCGTGATTAAACATCTGAAATTTATCTTTTAAAAAAATCATCTATTTACCTATAATGTATTTCAATTCACTTGATTCAGTTCCTCTTGAAACTCATCTTCTTAACTTTCAAATTTATACGTAACTTTGAGCTTGAATACTTTTGGCCATCTACATGTTTCATATTTCATTTTTTTTTAATTAAGTTTTTCTTGAAGTCAACTTCTTGCCTTTCATGATCAATGAAACTCAAAATAAATTCATCAATTCAAGTCTTGAAATACAAATTCTTGATTTTTAATTGAAATGACAATTTAATATTTCCTTTGTTTTGGTTTTGTCACTTTTAAAATTTCAAAACTCTACTTTATCTCTTTTTCATATTTTATTTTATTTTTCTCTGTTAAACCTCCCTAGAAATCAAGCTACTTGACTTTTATTGATACCTGTATGCAAATTTAATATACATGTTTATCATTTTTTTCGTTTCGACCGAACAAAATGACATGAAACACTGTTTACAAGATTTATCAACGTTTTTGTTAACAACTTAATACTCTTGACTTAATTTAATTTCTTGCCTATTCACCTTTTTAAAATATTGTTATATATTTCACATTTATTTCAACATTTTTTCCATCAATAGTATCTTACTTAAACTTTGGTATTTATTGACTGCCTTCCGTTCTACCAATTCACTTTCCCTTTTTTTTTAAATGTCGATGATTATCATTTCTACTTGAAATGAAGATGAAAATTTAAAAAAAAATTACAATGACAAAGACTACTTCAAACAATGGATTGAAGCTCGCTTCAATCTTGCGCACAGTTGAAATGAACAGCGCAAATTTGATTTTACCCGGATATCATCTATACTGATTTCATATACTTTGCGATAAATTCTTGCTATGTTTATTGTTTAATACATAAATACTAGAAAAAAATCAGCTAGCATTGGTTCGATAAATGAAACTAAATTTAGAATACAAAAACATGTAATCTTATTCATATAAAAAGTATTTCCACTTAAGCCAGAAAAAATGTCTGATCAAAAACTTAAGATATTCAATGTATTTATTTTATCTTAACAATCTTAGAGATATCCGTCCAATACGAAGTATTATTATCACATAGTTTGAATAGAGCAAATTTCCTCAGTCAACAGGTTTTTGTACTTATAGGAAAAGGAATGCAAACATAAACGTCTGTTTGTATAAGGTATAGCGCTTGTCATTCCAAACTGACATCAACACTGCTTTTTTAAAGTTAAAGAAAATATGCTTCTAGCAGTTAGCATACACTGCATCATTTTGTAGGTAATCAGCAACGGCATCATAACAAAACTGGTAATCCTCCTAAAAATAATAAAAAAAAATAATAATAACTAGAGCCGAGCTCGTTGCAAAGCAACGAATAGGTCTTCCATTGGAGCTACGGATAAGAAGACGTAACCTTGAGTCTAGGTCAAAAGCCACATTCTTAAGTTCTACAAGTGAAAATTTAAACCTTTTAAGAGAAGCAACTTGCAATGTTTAGCTAGGAAAAAGACTGTAAAGGAATATACATGTGTAAATGTGACCTTGAACTTTCCAAGTGACCTTGAACTCTCCAAATGACTTTGATCTAAGCAATGACTAGCTCTCGTTATAAAAATATTATCCATGTGTTACCGTCTGGAAAATTTCAAACATTTTATTTAGATATTCTTTCTGTCCATGCATCCAACCAAAAACATCTTATCCTTGGGGACTTTGAACTCGAGTCAAGGTCACGTCCCACCCTGCATTATATCAGCAATGTTTCACTAATAGAAAAATGGTAGCGAATTTACAGTTTCACTGTCACTAATCTTGACTCGTCCAAATGACTGGATATGTTCAGCCATGAGTTTTTTTCTGACTATAATCGAGGCAAAATGATTCATTGGGTTCAACACAATGTCGAGACTATAGCTCTACTTGTTTGTACTTATAACAAAGGAAGAGAAAACTAGCCATTGCCATCAGACCAAAACTGTAGAAGGAGTAGCGTTTTAAAGGAATTTCACATAAATTTCTATTTTGTGTAATCATGACAACACCGTTCATCGAAATCAAAAACGATGCAGTTAATTATGTATCACATTGAAGTCTACTTGTGTGTCCAGTTATATTGAAATCAAACTAAAACTGTAGGAGGAATAACATTTTTAAGGAATTATATACAGAAATTTCTATTTTTAGTAACCATGGCAACACCGTTCATCGAAATCAAAAACGGATGCACGATATTTTGTATCTTAGTGAAGGCTACTTATGTGCCAAGCAATATTGAATTCAGACAAAAACTGTTGAAGACGTCGCATTTTAAAGCATTCAAAAACCGATGCACTATACTATGTATCTTAGAGATGTGTACTTGTGTGCCAAGTTATATTGAAATCAGACCAAAACGGTATGAAGAGTAGTATTTTGAAAAATAGACAGACAGACAGCTAGACAGACGAACAGACGAACGGACGGCAGACACTTTACTATCCCATCCCACAGACAGGTGGGACAGATATTTATCTATCGAAAATAACCAAATTAAATAAAGACATCATTTTTAAAGCATTAAATCGTAGCAAAAAAGAAAATATCAATGGATGCGACACTTTTCAGACAAGGGAAGAGATATGAACCTCTCATAAATACGGTACACATGTATCAGATCATTGCACGTCGGTAATCTAAAATGACACATATTATTTTTTTTCTTTGTATAACTTAACCCCCCCCCTAATTTCTTTAAAAATGTTTGTACAATCAAGAAAATTGGTTACTTTTCATAAAGACTACGACGTTTCTTTCATTTTCAAGAACCGTATAATATCGAGTGCAGCGAGCTCAATAGAATAACGTGTAAGAAAAGAAGTTCGGAATTGTACACACGTCAAGCAAATTTTGTTGTGCAACATTCCCAGAGCTCCTTTACTACCCAATGTCCTTTGCGCGAATAAATAAACAAATAATAACACAAGTAACAGCTTTTTAAAAAGCTTGGCTGACTATGTCATCAATATCTATAGAATCTATGAGCATGATAAACTATAAACGTTTACATTTGGGGGGGGGGGGTTAAATTATTTCACTGGAGTAAATTATGGAGATGTTGCACAAAACATAAACCATATATAATACTGTTTGTATCTCAAATAAAAAATGAAATCATGATCATGTCCCGCTGTAGATTCGAACCCGGGACGAAAAGATGAACACCTCTGTCCGCAAGTCTAAAATGGTTTTAGAGGATGACGTAAATAAGGAAAAACATTTGATTAATGCTTGAAAGCATGGCTACATATAAAGGTGGCAGCTGAAAATATGATAACTACAAGAAATTGGGGATCTAACAATTATGACTGACGTGTAGAATATGATTGATAGTTTCTTGGGTATGCCAAAGTATCAAAGATTGTTGGAAACGTGGGGAAAATAATTAAAGCTTTAAATGACCCAACAAACTTGACGGCGATATATGAATGCCATGGTGCGGATTCAGGAAGTTTTTCCCAGAGATGAGGGGTCAACATCAAATGTTTTATTACTTTAAATGATGTAACTTCTAACTCACTTCACAATGTCACCGAATTGTTTGTTTGTTTTTTTCCAAAGCTCGACCAGGATTCTGACAAAAAAGAACAGACTTTACAAAATTCATGCAGTTTTCATTTTCATTCAATAGAATAGTCCAGAAAAAGGGTGCAAAAACCTACACGTGACATTTTGGCGCGAAATAATAGCGTCACCCCTTACCTAGAAGACAAATGGACTAATCCAGTAGTATAAAGGTCAAACGGACATATATCCGTATAAGAACTCGCATGAAATTAATATATGCTAGCAAAAGGCTAGAGAAAATAAATACTTCAATGTATTGTATTAGCAATATGTTTATTTTTCTGCTAACAGAATAGATAACTGTTGTTGCTGAAATGCATGTAACAAATCCGATGATAATCAGCATGCACAAAATTTTGCTGGCTAACTGTGACCTCTTCGAACCCTATTGATCCTTAGCGTGACGTCAGGCAATAAAAGGCTTTCAGTTTGAAGAAATATTTCAAAAACTTTTCCGCAATAAATATACAGTTATTACTAGCTTACTCTAAAGTTTTCTATCGTACATATGTACTAGCGTACTCTGTTTAGTAGGATCAGTTTTTTCAGTGGGTGGCTCAGTACAACTCTCCTGTCTGTTATTTTTTTTCTGCAGCTATACTGTGTATGAAGTTTGATTATTTTTAAAAATATCTTGGTTAGTTTGTTTGAAACTGAGCTTTGAACTTAGCTAAAGGCAAAGTGTGACGGAAGGAGATAAGGCAGGATGGAAGACGTCCGACATGACAAACATTATATCCCAAGCCATATTCATGGCGGGGCATAGAATGATTATTGGTTTACATAAAAAAAAATAGGTTGTGACTTTCTTTCGGAATTCAACACCAGCCTTAATCTACATGTATATACGCATGTACAAAAACAAATCAACCAACTAACATTCTCGGCTCAGAAGGAAGACATTATATATTCATTTTAAACATGTTAAAGGGGGGGGGACTTATAGTGATGAGAGGAAATTTAACCACGTGTCGGTCCGTGAAACATGAAATATTATTTTTGGAATGTTTGTATACAACAGCGTGGCTTTCTTTGAACTAAATTAGAATTTATTGAAATATTTAAAAATGATTCTTTCAGGGACGCCGTGATATATTTGGTAGTCTCTGTAATAACTGTTCGGATATAGCACAGGCCTTTAGATCGCTTAGAAAAAAAATTGAGGTGTTGGAAAAAAATACACACAATTTTTTTTCTAAGCGATCTAAAGGCCTGTGGGATATAGTGTCTTTTGAAGGTACAACACCTTTCTTTTAATATTACCAAAGGATTTGCTGATCCTTTTTTTTCGTATAGTCGAAATGCATGGGAGAAGGAAAAAAAACGTATGTGGATTAATCAAATACAAATTGATGCGTTGTGTTTTTAATCTAAATAGACACGTTTTTTTCTTCTCGTTTTCCTTTTTTGTAAAATGCCGTTAGCTTTGTTTAAAAACTTTTTCCTACGCGTTACCAATGTGAGAAGAGAAAAAAAGACGTCCTCAAACAATTTATTTCTAATGATGAAAACACCGAATGACGATGAGGATAATTAAGGTGAAATTATTTACTGAGACCCTAGTATCTACATTTCATGTCACCAACATTAACAATGACTGACCGGGAGGACGTTTGGTAAAGAATTAAAATTGATGTTTTATCGTCGAGATACTGGTTAATGATAAATAGCATTAACGAATTTTCAATTTTTTTAAAAATCGTATTCTTAAACTCTGGATGTATATATTTTGGCCGTTATTCTAGGCAAAAGTGCATCCATGTGTATTTATACTGACATCGACTGAACATGTACAAGCATGTCAAATTAATCGTGCAATGTTGAGATATTCTGTTTATTCAACGAAAAAGTATATTATTTTTGTACAATAACATTTTAAAGTTTAGTAGCAAATAACTGCATACTCAAAAGTGCTTAATTTAACGTTGGATGTTTTCCCGTGAATTAGAAACGTCACCTCCACTTACAACTACCATGCATGCGTACATGTAAGTTTAATATTCATAAAACAATATCCACCTCGATAAAAACAGGGGGGGGTTGCAAACCAAGCTAGTGTTTATTCGGCTATCAAAATACATAAAACTTACAATGAATAAATGTACAAGCGATTACGATTGATTTAAACAAGCTGAAATAGAGTGAAATGAAATGATATGAAATTAACGACATATTTTAAACCCAATTTTCCATTTGTAACTATCGGAGTACACAATGGATTTTCAAATATGCCCTCTGTTCTCTGCAACCACGTGCTTGTAAACGAGGACCGGGCAACACAACTTTAGAGACAAAGTTGGATATAACCTGTTTGCTATACCGGTATTACAAATACGTGAACAATAGTATATTATAAATTACTTTTTATGTTCAATGTTTATTTAATCTTTAAAAAAATGATACCCCGGTAAATGGAGAAACAAAAGAGTGATCATGGTAAAAATAAAACGTACATATACAATATTACCTATCACTTTCCATCACTAATTATAATTATTTGCCGAAGCCCCTTCTCAATTACAATTGAAATAAAATACATTAACACAGAATAGAGATTTTTTTTATTTTGCGAGAACAGGCCAAAGAAAGCGAACACAGTTCAAAATGATTTTATGCACCAGTGTTTGGAATTACGATTTAATATGAAAGATGGGTAAAATAATCTTATTGAATCGCGATGTAATTAAAAACACAGTTTTCTATTAATTGTTAGGTCTTTCTACACAATGGTCTAATACAATCACAAACACTTGCTTTGTTTATGTCCACAGGTGCCTGGTACACTCGTGACCTAGATCGATAGCGTGGGATTTGCGGCTTTGATTACATAACTGTAAAACATCTCGCTGAACAATGGGATCGTAATATGTATACAACTAATGATCGTGAATTATTCAATGTATAAAGTTTAAGATTAATTATATAGTTTGTTACAATGATAAACATAGAAAGGTAGATTTTATATCTTCCGCTTTTAAAGATGTGTTCACTATAAAACTAATTAAATTTTATAAAGAAAAATAGAAAAAGTAGTTGTAATACATGATTTAATAGTTAATCATAAAACACGTTTAAAACCTTATTTTGAAGAAAATCAACATAAAATACCGTAGGGTATATTATTTACAGCAAGTTGTACACATGATGAGGTCAGATTTACTTGCCGAATGAAAAGGCTACATGTTTACCTGACCTGCTTTCGACTGCATATTATGCAATAACCCCCGTATATTCGAACAGATAAACATTCCTATCAGATCAAAAGGGTGTTAAAGAACAATTTTGCTCGATATATCTAGATCGAAATATTTACCGTTTTTGAGTTATAAAGCAAAAACTTTCAAGCTCCAGAGATCCCTTATTTTAGGGGCCAGCCCCTTTTCTATAGTATTAAATGAAAGCCCTTGCAATTATGCACAACTTTTGTTCAACATGTCTTAACAAAATATTTTTAGTTTTCAAGATAAAAAGGAAAACATGTGTAAATTTTCGCTCTTTTAGGCGTTCTATTTTTTGACCCCTGTATTGCGCCATTTTGAATAGAGAAATCGAAAAACAAAAACCGATGTGCACAACTTCAATCCTTCTGTTATCTAAAACCAGTAAAATTTCTGCTCCAACTCTAGTGGTCTCTGAGCCTTTGTCTGGAAATGAAAGCCTATAATTTTTCGTTTAAAGGGAAATAACTCAAAACCGGAAGTGACTTTTTGAAATTATTGACAACATTCTGATAGAGTTTATTACCGTCTATAATGTCTGAAAATTTGAACAAAATCCATTAAAAAATGAGCGAGATACGAGGCCTCAAAGTTGGCGTCTAGGAAGAAAAAAAAAAAAAGAATAATAAGAATAATCTTAATCATCAGAATCAGTAGAAGGTCTTCCGTTGGAAACGGAAGACCTTAATTAAAAACAATCTAAATAGAAAATATAACTAAAAAAAAGGGTTGTGAAGGATTACCAAGCTGTTTATAAACTCAGGACGGCGGATCTGTAGCTGCCGGGTTATGGTAAATATGTCCACTTCTTCATCCATGGTCATTTGTTCCAGTGCATTGTATACAACACAAAATTGTCCACAGCGCTTTGCCCCATCACTAAAAATTTAGTTAATGAATAGTTACAATATTCTTTGAAATTTTATGACTTCTAAATAAAAAGCAAATCAAATAAAAAATTGAAAGTATTTCTGTACTTCTTCTAATTTCCAGATAATTTATATAATCATAGTTAAGATATACCTAGATAGTAGAAGAATTCTACCACCTGGGCAGGTGTCCTCTTCTATTTTTGCTTCTTTAATCAAATCAATTAACATTCTTCTACCACTTGGATCGTTTTCACATTTCCCTGTGGTGCTTTCGAGTACAGTGACATGAACATCAATTCTCTTCTGAATGTTATCAAGGGAAAAAAAGAAATGAAAAAAGTATGAACAAAGGTACAAAGAAGACAATAACATTTCTTTCATAGATCAGTGTAAAGACCTTCGATTGTGTGATGCTGATTTTGACGATGTTTGCCATTTTGATACACTCTGAAAATTTTATGGTGAATTCCTCCACGATTTTGTCTTCACTCTTCTTTGGGAACCAAATGGAAGACTGTAGAAAAGAAAAGGATTACATAATACATTTCAATCAACAAATTCTTAGGAAAGAATTCTTTAGTGACATCTAGACTTGATTATGGCAATGCACTATTGTTTGGCCTCAATGCCACATCCTTGCAAAAGTTGCAGAAAGTTCAGAACACTGCAGCCAGACTAGTGACACGTTTGAGAAAACATGAGCATATAACACCAATTCTCATAACTCTTCACTGGCTACCTGTGGCATACCGTGCACGATATAAAATTCTGTTGTACACTTTCAAGGCCTTACAGAAGCTAGCACCGGAATACATCCAGGAACTTGTTCAGGTCTATCGCCCAAAACGTTCACTACGGTCTGGGGATTCACTGAGCCTTGTTAAACCACGCACTCGAAGTAAGATGTATGGGGATAGATGGTTTGATGTATATTCAGCCACCCTGTGGAACTGCCTCCCGCTGGATCTTCGGAAAGAACAGTCACTTGACGTTTTTAAAAGAAATCTAAAAACACATCTTTTTAGACTCGCCTTTAGTTTATAAGGCTCTAGTCACAATGGAGTATCCAGTTGGTTTTATTTTATTTAAAGAAAAAATGCCCGATGATTTTACCTTTTTGCTTTTTTATATTGTACCCGTCCTTTGTTTTATATTATAATTGTTTTCTACGTGTAAAGCGCTTTAGAGTAATTCCATAATTATATAGGGCGCTATATAAAAGTAGAATAATAAAAAGTAGAATAATAATAATAAAGAAATTCTGTCAACAAAGAGTGAAAACATATCATGCAAAACCTAAAGTAATATCAAACGATCATTTTTTTATACAACAAAATTCAAACACTGTTTTAAATGTTTTATCATGTGAAAATTCCAAGTAAACTTGTCATGTTAAATTAACAAAAACATAATTTATATTTACCGATGGAAACTCTTTCATGGGATATAACGAAACTATAACCAAGGTATTTAAATCTTGAACAAGATTTAAAAAATCCTCTACGTAACCAGCAAGTGGATATTGTGCGCTAATGAAACAATCATCCCTTGTGAAAGACTGGAATGGAAAAAGATATAAGTAAATATAAAAATATTATTGACCGAACTAAAAATATTAAAATGATATAGATGCGATCAAAATTGTTACAGTTTTTCTTAAGCAAGTTAAAAATCTTTTAATTTTAACCTGTAATAAAACTGCATTGTAGTATCTACATGCTCCTTTTGCTCTGTATGCGTAATTCATGAACTCGTCAACTAAAATAGATTATAATTTTTGTTAAAATTAAAAATTCGTTTAATTTGTTAATTCAAAGACTTGTTAAATTCAACATGAAATGTAAATTAAAATTAAAGAGTAACTGAAATAGAAATGTTAAACGTATATTCTGTATTTATGAATTCTATTTAATTTTTCAGTTCATTACCAGGCAGAACGTTTTGAGTCAAGTTTGCATCCTTGGTCTTTCGTCCAAGTTCGTATTCTTTCTCATAGTATTTCCTCTTTATAGATAATAATTCCTAAATAAAGATAATGTTATTGAAAAGTGTTTAAGATTAATAAAGAATCACAACATTGTCTACGGTATGTTCAAATCACCTCAAATTCAACAGATAAGAGAGATTTGTTTGCCATGTTTCCAGAATTGATATAACAACTTTGTTCTTGGAATTCCTCTTAAAAATTCTCTGTAGAGAAGGACCTCTTAACGATTCGTAAAGCGCTAGATAAACTGTTCTGTACTGATCCTGAAAAATAATGAAAAATTCAATTGACATATTAAAACAATTTATTATGCAGTCTTTAGACATCGAAAAGGCTCTAAATTGATTTTACTTTAACCTCTGGAAAAATTAATGAATACAATCCTATTTCATTAAGAGATTATGGCAGCTGATCCAAGGCTTTCAACACAGATTATCAACATTATCTGTGATAATTTGAAACTTTTAAAAACTTAATTGTTAGATGCTTTAAAGAATTGCATTCTAAAAATGCTTTACCTCCCCTTGTATCATATTCATTCGGTCTTTTCTCATACTTTCCAAATAATGAGGAACATCAATTTCTCCAGTTTCTTCAGCCTGCCGATAGAGGGCGTCAAGCGCGATGTAGGTCCCGGTTCTATCAATCCCCGCACTAATTTTAATTATATCATGTATAATAACATGTAATAAACATTTCCACTGTATTGCATTTCTTCACTGAAATATATAAGCAAATATATAAGCTACAATTACTTATATCTTACGAATAAATATGCTTTGTACTTTGCTGCATTTTTTGCGTTGGAGACATTTCCAAGATTACCAAAAGGAAATCAGGATTTCTTGAGGTATTCGAAATTGTTATGGTCTTAGCAAAGAATCCAAAAAGCGTCCGATATTACAATTTTTTAAGTTTATACCTGCAATGTACTAATGTATATTTTCCCTTGTATACTCTAGACATCTTCATTACGCGACGATGAAATATCACGAGACTTAGTGGTTCTGGGGTACCATGAACAGGCCACTGTGTGAAGTGGAACATGACGACTTCACGTTTCGAATTGTTCTGTTAAATTCAATACTTTAAAGTTACTAATAAATGATGCACACTTAAGCTAAAAATATAAGTTTTTCATTAATAACTTTTGGTGACATACCATACATGATTTGGTACATGTACTTGTAAATCAGTTATATAACAAAGGTTAAAGGAATATAATATACAATACATATCTGGGTTAGCAATCACAATAACATTATATACTTACAGAGATGTTCTGGATCCAAAATCTTCTGACTATGTGGTTAGCATATACTTTCTTATCTCGGTGTTGAACACACAAATAACCATTTTGTATTTTACTATTAGCATTTGGCCAATAAAGTGCACATTTTGCCTAAGAGGAAATGTTTTGGTATGCTTATTTATATCTTAGAATAAATTGCAAAAATAAACATGATGCAACATTACAACAGATAGTTAAAGCTGAACACAATTCGTAAATAGCTATACACCATTTAAGATACTTCATGTATTTGCTACGATATCAGCACCGAGATATACCATTCCTATTGATTTCAAAACACCTTACTGCTTTATTGTTATGGGTATTTGCGTGGAATGATTGATTGTTTGTTTATTGTTTGGCGTGCCTCTCGAGAATTTTTCACTCATGAATATGGAGACGCCACCACTTGTCGGTGGAGAACTGCAAGTTTTGTCCTATGCTCGGCACTCAGGGCCATTGAGCAGGGAGGGATGTTTTTCGTGCTAGCACTTACTGCAACATGCACGGGACCTCAGTTTATACAGTCTCAACCGAAGGACCGCTCTCCAAGTCCACAGTGGGATTCGAACCTGCGACGTAAGGATACAACCTTAATTCGCGACTCTAGAGCAGACGCTCTAACCACTGCGTCAGGCGGGCGACATATTTATCGGCGTGGAATCGCGTGTTCACGCTGGCTATCTCACATTACTTTTGTTTACATTTTATTTCAGTTACGTATATTTCTGTTTGTTTGTATCCTGCATTGACCTATGCAACTGTTGTAAGTTTTTTTGGTATACTCCCCTGCAGTAGAAAAGGTACACGGTTATATTTTGTCGCTACTAAATGCTGTAGCATCTGCCAATCTACACAGGTAACAACTGATTACACTGAACAATGATCAAGACGGCAGCTTTATAGAGGGGTCATAAATATAGCAAGAAACGAATAAAATATGGCGGACAAATGCATTTTACGAATCGTATTCAGCTTTAAAAGTATGCATCGTACGAACATCAACTTAACGTTGAATTATTCTATACCTTTATACCATCCTTAAAATTAGTTAAACAAAGAATTATTGAAACGTTTTCCTGCCAAACCATTCTCCAGAAGTCGGTAAATGTCTTCGGTTTTGGCCCTAATCGTAAAGAATATTAATCGGGTATATATACACAACACTCTTTTCATTGGTCAATAATTAACAAGAAATGAAAAAAAAAAGAATCTGTATCTTCCATCAGATTTAGAAAACAAATTATTTCTCCAAGTTTACCTTGTGTGGCAATATAAGTTTTTTGTCCTTGAACATCCTTCAAGAAAAGAAAAGAAAATACGATTGTATTGCTTTACTAAAGGTTCGATCTTATAATCATGTATTATTTGCCATTTATCCTTTGAAATCTTACCTTTATGTAGTTTGCATTTATATAGCCAGATTCCCTTGGACAGGATTTCTTAAGAATAACTCTGGAATGATCGTCTATATAACACAGATTTATGTTTTTACATAATATAGTAATGTTACAATGACATATTCATGTTTTAACATAATAACGTAATGTAATTACAGCCAAAATAAAACATTTTAAATGGTTTTATTTGAACTTAAAATATTTCATCTAAAGATTCCCATATCAATATTTGTATGATCGATACAATGACCCTGTCAGCAAATACAATTTATCATTGAGTCAAATGCTGACTGACGTCTTTCATACAAATTGTAAGTTCATTGTTTATACACTGAATTGACGACGGATTTTTCCGTTATTTCCCGATCATGACAAGGAGCACACGGCGCGTGTGACTGGTCAGCAGGGAATGCTCACTCCTCAATGGTACATGTTCACACTTCTTATGTTTCGGAGGTCCGTGTTTGCTCTGCTCCTTTTTTGTATTGTTTTATGGACTTTGAGATTGAATACTGTTCGTTATCTCCATATCTTTCTAGTTATATTCATTGATATGTACCATGAAAATAAACTAATTGAGCTTGCTTTATTGCTTCAAATGAATGCATCTTTATTCAAAATAAATTTAACAGACAATAACATAAGGCCATTCAAAATGAAAAATTCCTTAATCAATAAAGGTGCAAAGTTAATAAGCTTTCACCTAAATGTAAAATATTTATATCAAATCCAAGATGAGGGAAGAATTTTATCAAATATTTGAAATAATGACAGTAAGAGACTTACATGGTAAAGCGGACGGGTATCGATTTTTGGGAACATTTTCAACCTTTTTCCCTTCGGTACATGGATACAATTCCCCTTTTGGTATTTTCTTAGATAAGATCAAAACATATTTACGGAAATTAGTCTTTCAATTTTAATTATCTAATTATGGAAGATATGTCTTGGCAAGAGGGTTATAAAAATTACTTATTAATTTGATATGATTAGTTTGAATGTCATAATATAATTAATGTGTTTTTAATTTCTTCTTCGTTGGTGTTATGATTGATTTCCTTCTTTCAACATATGGAAGATTGGTTTGATAAAAGTAAATATCAGCTGAAATATATATTTTGTTTACAATCCTCATATTCACTTTTGAATGAAACATTCTCGCTGACTGGCATAGATTCAATGATGGCTTGTAATTCAAAAATCTTCAGGGTATTGTGTCTTGGAGAATGTGTTTTTTCCAAAGAATTTGTTATATAAACAGGGTTATCAAAGCCATCTATTTCATTTTCTTCAAATCCTACAAAAGTCAGATAACATATTTCATATTAACTTTTAATTTCTAGACTGATACATCTTTAATTTCCTGGATTAAGTTTATTTAAAAACGCCCATGTCGATAATCGAAAAAAAAAAACCCAGTGCATATTGATATTCTAAAATATGCTAAACATCTGCATATTTCCTTATTTGAAAGAAATTTAGAGCCTTTTTAAATATAATGTTCCAGCTTAAAATTTCCCTCACAACTATCTTTTATTGTGTGGAATACTTAATCGTTTAAATTCAATGATCCCGAACCTTGTTGAGGATTTGCAGTGTATCTCTCTTTGGTGTTTCTTCTCCGTCTGAAAAAAAACAATTGTTAGTTTGGAATCGTCTTATATACCTACATTCAATTTTTCAGGCATGATTGGCTTACTCTATAATTTTACCATATGTAATGTATTTAATGGAACATTCCGTAATAACCAATAAATTTTATTAAACTTTAACTTTGACAATAAAGAAATATTGCACTTTAAATTGCTAAGGTTAATTTGCGGGAAGGCAACGAGCGAGACATGGCAAATAAAGATAAACCGAGACATGGGCAAGAAAAACTGGCTAAATAAACTTTACAACTGTATCCATTCAATACATGTATATAACAAAAAAGTAATTATATCATAATACCCGACATTTTCGGTTGGGTAAACTTCTACTGCACTGTCGATTATGGACAAAGAGTATGGAAACCATAAATAGCAATTATGAAATAAAAAAATAATACAAACTCGTTAGTTTTAAATGACGATTATTTTGAAAATTTAGTTTACAGCATCTTACGATTTAAAGTAGTTCTAAATTGGATGAGTAACTTTGGTTGCCATTGGATGGGTCGAAGGCTTTTCCTTAATCAGTGTTCTACAATATTTTAATTCAGATCATTGAGTAATATTATAAACTCTGATTGAATAGCAAACGTATACTAGTATACACTACATTTCAATTTATTAACTGAATTTGTCACGCAATATATTTTTTTAATCACTGTCCTAACTACGAGGCCTTAAGTATGAGGCTCATTACCCACATTAAAACGTTGCATAGTTTATTTGATTACTTTTTAATGATACTTTGTAATTGAAATATGCATAAAAGATATATTCAAAATTCAATGTATTTTATTCATGTACTTCTTTTCTACAAACTTATACCGCAATTATTTCTACAACACTTGGAAGAATAGATCTGGGATGACGCCAAACACTGTTCAAAGTTATGTTTATTTTAACTTTGCAATAGATCTTTCTACAATAGATCGATGCCTAGAAACTACATGTATGGTATCACAGTCATTCTACAAAAACATGACCTATTAAGATTTTTCTATGTCGCTTAAAAACACACCGTTCTAATGGCTTGACTATAAAATTTATGATCGATGACAACCGTAAGTCTCAACATGGTAAATATTTACCTATATACATGTATATGCAAATCTTCATGTCGCTTCATTTATTTACAATAACAAGATGGAATTCTCAGTCGTAAAAGAGTCCCAAATTAAACAGATTGCAATAAATGTTAAAAAAAAAGTTATTCATCCCATATAAAATGAAATCAAACCACTTCTCGAACAGAAATGCATGGATCTTCTTTTGTGCGAAATCAGTGCATGTCTATAAATATCGAATAATTTTGTAACCATTTTTTCCCCCAAATTACACGAACAGAATGCAGATTTCAAAAAGAAATGTAACTTATCTGAAACAGAAAGTGACAACGGAACCTTCAATCTTTTATTCTAGTAGCGATACAGCTATTTTAGACGATTACATTTTTGAAATAGCAAAATGAATTACAGAAAACCTGTAGTCTCTCTTAAAAATTTAAGTAAACTTCTGTAAAGGTATTTCAGGAAAGTTTTTGCATTAAAGGTATACACTTTTTATTATTATTTTAGGAGCGAATGATTCATACGTTTGTTTAATATCCTTAAACAAGCTTTGATTTTTAACTATCGCCGAGATTTTAACTTTTATTGCTTGGGAATTAACTTCCGTAACATTAACTTCCGTAAATATATTCTTACCGAAATTTTAATTTAATTTAAGATTCACGCAAAACTTTATAAGTTGTATTTTAGCTTTCCATACTGAACATCAGACACAAAATTGGTCAATTTCAGCGTTATTTAAAAAGTAATAAGGCTTGATCAAGCATTTACCTTCGAAACCAAACCTTAAAATCAGTGTAATATTAAAATCGATGTAAAAAATTAACGATGCCGGATTTGTGGACACTACATTTTAAGTTCACTATATATCCTTTAGAGAATTAAGATGTTTATTTTGGTTTTGATACAATTATTTTTTTCATGTTTTATATCTTGAATTGGTCCATTTATTGTAGAATGACTGATTAAAGGCCTCTTTTTGACTTTGTAAGGGTAAATCATGCGGCATATAACACCTTTATAACAAAAAAAGGCACCAAAGCTGATGAAGACACTAGGTGTAAGTTCCGGGGAGGACTGATTAAAAAAAGGATTATACTGTGTGACAGATTCAGCTAATAAATTGAAAAGCATGGTATATACTTTTGCTATTCAATCGGAGTTTATGATATTATTCAAGGCACAATGATCTGAATTAAAATGTTGTAAACACTGATAAAGGAAAAGCCTTCGACCCATCCAATGGCAACCAAAATTATTCATCCAATTTAGAACTACTTTAAATCATAAGGTGCTGTAAACTAAATGTTCAAATTAATAGTAATTTAAAACTAACGAGTTTGTATTATTTTTTCATTGTATAATTGCTATTTATGGTTTCCATACTCTTTGTCCATTATCGATAGTGCAGTAGAAGTTCACCCAACCGAAAATGTCCATTAATACAAGTACCTTAAAATGATTATGATTGTGATTGTAACAGCACCAATGAAAATGATACTTATAGCTAATGATCCAGCCAAAACACCTTTATCTGCATCAGTTATCCTTGAGTCTGCTATTTTCAAATTTAATGCTAAAATAGATTTTTAAAATTACATTTACTACGAAAATTAACTTTGTATTGTAATTTTGCATTCATAAACAAAGACATAAAAAACATCAGAATCAATTTGTTTGAGCAGAATTGTATAGACGGCGACAGTTAACATGCATCACATTTAAAAATATTCTATTATTGGAGTTTCAGGGACAAAGCAACAGGGGGGGGGGGGTAGATGGTGGCCCCCCACTTTTTTCCCCAGTTTTACCTTTACTATAGAAAATGTTCATTGAAAGGATGGTAGGCTCCCCACTTTTTACCATAGTATATTGATATCAAGGAGTTGTAGAAAAAAATTTGGATGTGAAAGTAATTTGGCTTTGAAAAAGTTGGCCACTACTGTCCAGTGCTCCTTGACATACTCAAACGTCATGTTTTTTGCCATGGTGTCATTCAAAAGAGCTAAATTAAGTGAAAGTTGATAGACAAAATGACAGGACAAAAACAATATTAGCCCCGATCTATCAATCCGGGCGCATAAAAATCCCAGATTACCTTCTTCTGAACAGTTGAATCCCTCCCATCCTGGTTCACAACCATTTGTGCACCCACCCTGTGTGTTTTCACACGATTTCAATCTACAGTTGCGGTTACACACACTAGAACAATTTCGCCCGAACTGTCCCGTTATGCAAGCTTTAGGGCAAAGATAGTAAATTTAAAGCATGTTTAAAAAAAAATAGGAAAACAAAAAGATTTCACATTCTTGAAGTACATATGTGTTTAAAAGAATCAGATTAATACGATTTCTATTCTTTAATTTTTCTTTTTTTTTATTGAAAAGTATCAGTCGATTGATAATGGGATAACATACTTTGTTCACATCTTTGACCCATGTATCCGTCTTCACATCCCTGAATACAAATCCCGTTGCCAGCGTTACATGCATTATTGAGACAGTTTAAGCATCTATTTGTACAGTTTGTGCCATAAAAGCCGATATCACATTCTACATGTAAAAATAAAACACGAATAGAATACGTTCAATTTACAAACCATATGCGAGGGTCATTCAAGAAATACGTAGACAATGTCCTCTATCATGATATTATTCTTACAAAATTAAAGATCAACACATTTTCATATGTAAAAACATTTTTTTTGTCTGTCCTCTATCATGATATTATTCTTACAAAATTAAAGATCAACACATTTTCATATGTAAAAACATTTTTTTTCGTCTGTGTGTAAAGTTTTATTCGATTTGATTAAATGGAACTCGTAGTAGAAAATGTTAAAAGCAGCATGTTTTGTCATCACGGAGCACGGTTAACAATACCGTGACGTCAAAATCAACGTCGAGAAAGTTTCTCAAAATTACTAAGCTTTTTTTTTCATTTCATACACGCTTTATACATTCTTCTCGATTCATCAAATTGTATCCTTAGCCCTTGACACCCAGTTCGCTAGCAATTGTTTGAATATACCTTAAAGGTAGATTCTCAATATTTTCAATTCTTTATCGCGTAAGTATTGTTTGCACAAGTTCCGCAAAAGTGAATAGCTCATCACGTTTCATGACGTTACTAACTCATTGACAATCTTTTTAACTATTATTTGTTTCTTCGTAGACCATTCAGGGTCCAATTTGAAGTCTGTAACACTCAAAAAATAGTCATTCCATTGTAAACAAATGCACAGCACATTTTGTATCTGTTTACTGGTTCATAAAGCATTCTCATAGTTTGTTTTAAAGGTTTCCCGAATGCAAGACAAAATTTTATCGCTACTCGCTGCTCCGTAACGTCCTTCGACGTCATCGTTTTCTGCTTATTTTCAGGAAGTCTATGTGCCTTCAGAAACTGATATCTTTTAAACGAAGCGATGTATCATATTGAATTTTAGCACCTGAAGTTATAAAACGATACTAAATTTAAACAATTCAATTTTATTTTGTTTAAGCGCCATTTATTTGATGTATGACTCTAGACATTATGAAGTGTAAAATTAGTAAATAGTTCAATTTTGACCCTGCTCCGTGACCCCATTTTTGCTGTATTAGATATTTGATAATTTTGATAATTATCAAGATATTTTCCAATTTTTTTGCTCAAGTCATTTGAATTTGTTGTTAAAATATGTGTACTAGATTTTGTCATAATATGACGTTAAATAAAAAAGTCATGACAAAAGTCTACGAACATTTTGAATGACCCTCGTACATTTAGCATTTCTCACTAAATTTTTAAAATATCTTTGCCATATATATATTTATATATTATGAAATCCTATAAATTTTATATCTTATTTTATTTTTAAAACTACTACATGTATAAATTAAAGTACCCTTTGAACAGTTGTCAGTACTCCAGCCGGGCTTACATCCAAAAATGCACACACCATAATCTTTTTCGCATGTTTGATTAATGCAGTTTTCGTTACAACGCTGTGAACAGTTGTTGCCATACCAACCATCATTGCAACCTAAAGAATATAATTGTGTGAAAGGTCCTGTTTTATTGGTCAATAGAAATAAAATGCTCATACATACATTTTTGTAATCGAGAAATAAAAATATAAATTACAGAATTATTCCGCTTTTGTGATGAAAATAATATTGCTTAACATAAGCATGTGTCCTCGAAACTTAACTGGTAAAGGACTACAAATTAATTATACTTGTATCACATTTTGGCCCAATGTATCCATCCAGGCAACCATTTTTACAGTGTCCATTAACATTGTTGCAATGACGACTTATTCTGCAAAACGAACTGCACACTTTTGTGCAATTTTCTCCATAAAATCCCAATGTGCATGCTAAAATTACATACATATAGAGTCAAAAGTTAAACATATATTTTCACGGCATCTACATTAATTTAATGATTTTCTTTACTTTGCAAATAAAAAAAAGGCGAAAGTCTTTTTAGTAGATATTACGAGGGTTGTCCCAAAATTTCGTAGACTGGGCTCATATCTTTCAAAGAAATCAATGTATCTTTATAAAATTTTCAGGGTGGATAGATAAATTACGAAGTTTTATCATGTTTACTTGACAGCTTTTCGAGAAATTACATTTAAAGTGATATCGTTCTCTAACACCCGGAGCAATATGCAACGTCAAAAAATACAAATGTCAACGGGTCAAATTTTTGGCGAAAATATTTCAATTTCCAGAATCAAATTCTTAAATTAAACGACATGGTTATAGTTATAAATGTGAAATATCTTAATTACGATGATATGATAAAACTTTAAAATATGTAAACAAGGTATATGCATGTACAGGTATGAAATAATAATAATTTGAAAACGCTATATTTATACGGACTTTTCGTCTGTTTCCTCTAATGGAGTTGCACAATGGAACTCTTGCCCATTTCTTAGCCCTGTCTTTATTTGAGTTACTGTTATTCACATATACATAAAGAAACCGTTTTTGTCATTTTAAATACTAAGGACGAGAAAAAGTTTCCTACTCTACCAAACATTTATGACTGGTACATTTCTGTAACAGTGAATTCAGGATCAAAACACTTGATCATAGTCCAGTGCGCCGCCTGTGCCAACGAAGCCGCCATTTTGCAAAAAGTCCGATTTCAACTCATGTATAGAAAACGTTATAGAATTCGTATTTATCAAAGCATAAACTCCAAATTTTGAGGAAATATAGTTAATAAAACATCATTAAGAATTTTCATTTCCTTTAAAAAAATACGGGGCAGTAATTACTTTTCCGTACGATGTTAAATATAATATGCCAAGTTTTATTTTCAACTTTTGAGCATTGCGCCACCTTCCTACACTAGACAATGAAATGTATCTTTTAAATTGGAATAATCTGTGTAGTTTCTCCATATTTGTCCATAAATTTATTAGATAGTATTGGTTTAATCTATATACAAAGTTTCATTAATGTATGACGTAGGGTTCCTACAAAGCAACGCTTGTCTACGGAATTTTGGGACAACCCTCGTATAATGTATTTACACTACGACAATTGTGATGTTAATTTAAAATTTGTGCTCAGTAAAAAGTGCAACCTTGACAAAATAAAAACATTTCTGACAGATTTGGAAAATATAGATCGCTATCAAGAATGCTATGGAGATTTATTTTTTTTAATCTAAAAATGTATTTCGTGTTACAGTACAAGATAGAAATAATTTTTAGCATAAATTAGTAAAAAAAATTCTTTGATGTAATATATAAGAACCTCATCTACCAAGTTTTATGATTTGTCTTATATTTTCTTCAAAAGTGGATGGATTCGTATTGGAGTACATACTTTGACTCTTGGTTCCTTACATTTCATCTATATGCGATTATTTAAAATCCCAGATAGCAAGACATAGTTGGGCCAACGTTGGCCCAATTTTTTTTCCAACGTTGGCCCACTGTTGGTAACCTTACGTTGGCCCACGGTAATTTTGCTCATCGGCCAAACGTTGGTGCAACATGTTGGCATATTGTTGGGCCAACGTAGGTATAATTGTATGCCAACTAACAGCGAACCTTAATAACTGGTTGGTTAAGTTTGCCAAATGTTGGCCCTTTGTTGAAATGTCAGATGGCATATTGTTGGGCCAACGTAGTTTTTAGCGTATGCCAACTAACAGCCAACCTTAACAACTGGTTGGTTAGGTTGGCCCAATGTTGACCCTTTGTTACAATGTCAGATGGCAAATTGTTGGGCCAACGTAGTTATTACATAGAACCATTTGCAACTGGTTTAGTGATTCTTTACATAAACCTATTTTATAACTGTTTAAAAAAATTTCATACATTTTAAAAAGTTAAACAATTCAACCTGCATTCATAATGCATGCATGGACATGTTCTATGAAAACATTACTAATGTTTCACTGTGAAAATATTTTATATACATCAATTCAATCATAATTTACAAAATAAATTTTAGAATAGACAATAGAGGTTAATTATGAAAAATTATCAATTCAAAGTTCTTAATCAGGGCTCACTTCCTCTATCACTGTCCTTTTGTTGTATTCCCGCTCTTTTTTCCGTCCTTTCGTCGCCTCCCGTTTTCTTCATCTTGATCTTTGTCATACGTACTCATACTTCATACACTTCTTTCTGCTATTCGATGTCTTTGTTATTCACCACCACAACATTTGATTTGCTTGCAGTCTCTGACTGAAAATACAAAATAGTTTGATATTCGAAACAATACAATTACTGGTCCAATTAATGAATAAATAATACTTCAATTTAAGTCTTTTAAGAGAATGATGTATAATACTATTTGTGCATGTTGATCTATAAACCTTAATTCCCTCGTGTCTGTAATTGATAGTTAAGAATTAGATAGAAAAAACTTAAAATTAAGATGTTATCTAACTTGTTTATCATTGTATTTCTTAATGAGCTCTAGAAGTTATTGTAAATAAAATTTGAAATACATGTATTTGAAAAAATGTATACACATGTATATAAATGTATTTGTATTCACAATTAACTTACAGTGCTTGTGTACAAAAAACATGAAAAGAATGAATTCCGAATCAATTTTAACAGTAAACCTGAATAAATAAGAATAAATATACTTACATCGCTTCTAAATGCAGTTTTAGCAAGTGTATAATCCAGTGCACAAATTTAAAACTGACTTCTTCTTACTTGCCCTAATCTATCACCACCTGTGCGCAATTGAATCTGACAGCTCACTCCACAGCCGCGCGAGTCTCCAAGCTTTTAGCGAACGCCTATCTTTTGTTTCAATTTAATTATAAAGCTGAGCCATTTTGATTTATGTATATGTAGGCTTCATTCACATCCTGTTCCTGGGAACTTATTCAGTCTTCTCTTAATTCTCATGAATACAATGCTCATGAAAAAATTCATAATTTTAAGGGTATTATTTCAAATAAATAAGCATGTACACAATTAAAAAAAATAATAATAAAACACTGTTAGGTGTTGTGATCAAGTTAAAATGTTGCAAATATCTGATCTAAACAAAAACAGGCATCCTATTAAAAGCATGGACATAGAATTTCCTCTTAATTATTTCAGAATGTGCATCGAAATTAATACTTAGAACCAACGTTGTCCCAACGTAAAGCTCAGAAGCTAAAATTGACACCATCATTTAGTTCGCAGTATAATTATTGGGCCAACGTTGGCCCAATATCAATATCCAATCTTTGAAACACCTATATAAACAAACGAACACTCGTCCTAGAATCGGGCAAACGTTGGGCCAACATACTACTACCTTGATAAGTGTATTACAAACATTTGACCAACGTTGGGCCAACATGCTACTACCAACTCGAAAAGTCACTTTCTTGAAGGGTGTATTACAACCATTGGGCCAACGTTGGGCCAACAATACTATTACCAACTTGATAAGACACTTTTTTAAGGACGTATTACAAACATTGGGCAAACGTTGGGCAAACGTTGGGCCAACATACTACTACCAACTTGATAAGACACTTTCTGTAAGGGTGTATTACAAACATTGGGCCAACGTTGGGCCAACATACTACTACCAAGTTGATAAGACTCATTATTTATGGGTGTATTACAGACATTGGACCAACGCTAGGCCAACATTCTATTACCAACTTGATAAGACTCATTCATTATGGGTGTATAACAAACACTGGGCCAACGTTTGGCCAACATCAACATCCCTCCTTCCTTGGAAAGTGAAGTGAATGGAAGTTGCTAACGTTGGACCAACGTTGGGCCAACATTGGAATTCTGTCATGGTCGAGAAGGTTGGCATGGTAACATTGGTCCAACGTTGGCACAACGTTGTTCCCCCAACGCCAACCATACAACCTTTTGCCAATGTTGGGCCAACATAGTCATGATATCTGGGATATACTCACTATCATTGCAATTTTCTCCCATGTACCCGGTTGCACAGCTTTCACATTTTCCTCTTGACTTGTCACATGGTAACCCATTCTTACAATTGCCGCTACATGTATACTTACAACCAGGCCCATACCATCCATCATTACACGCTAATTGAATGTCAAATAACATAAAATCAACTAAATTTTAATAAACAAAAAGTTCTTCCGTTTTTCGGACGCATAATGTGATTTCCCATGTGAATATAGATCTAACAACATCTCATTGTCCATTAATATCCCACCAGACTATAAATTTAGATCCTTAACATCATAAAAATCTTTACAAAGGAAGATACCTAACGTGTTCCAGTAAATATTTTACCAGGCCTCTTCCTCTACTCCTCACTAAAATATTATCAGTAGGGAAGGAAGAACTTCCTGAGTAGTGTAAATGAATATTTTAATAAAAAGGTGTAAATCAGATGTTGATGCTTATATTTAAAATAATAATGACGTAAATAGGATTGCCAATCGCCAGATTTGTTGTATTAGAATAATAGTTTTTTTTTAATTTTAGATTTCATTTTAATTCTTTCTAAGAGTCAACATTCCATATCTGAAAGCCTTGAATCAGATTAAATTAATATACTAGTTATGAACAACATATCTCTCAGTACAATATTTTTTTCATTGCAATCAAAATATTAGAGAAGTAAAAATGTACTACTTCTTTATTATAGACTTAGAACAATACGATAAAAGTATTAGTTTTGAAAATTCAGGCACTTACACTGATTACAGTTTGAATTAAACCATCCTGCCTCGCATCCATGTTCGCATTCTCCACTAACATGATTACAGGAAGCACCACCAAGACAGTATCCAGTGCACCGTGCTTTACAATCCAAGCCATAATATCCAAATTTACAAGCTGTTTTGACATAAAAACCAAATGTTATATCTTTGAAATCGCAAAAACCTATAATATGGCTTATTCTTTTCTTAATTGCAGATTGAGGAGAACAGAATTCGAAGCTTCATACTTTCGTTACAGAAATCTCCGCTCCATCCAGCTGTACACCCAAAACATGCTCCGTCTTTTAAATTACATACACTTTCCTTGCAGTAAAGGGGACATGTTCGGTCACAGTTTATTCCATAAAATCCATCCTTTCTGCAACCTTGCAAATAAACACATAGGATAACTATTACTCAAAATACAGAATCGTTTTTGATAATTTGTGGTAATTTAACGAACATTGTAGTAAATTTAAATATTACCCATCACATTTACTTCACATAACTCAGTAACAACATTTGTAGTTTGGTAATTGGCAGGATAGTTTTCTTGCGTTAATCTTTCATTGTAAAATGTCACAAAGCGTCCTCGAATGGTGCAGAGTTTGGTAAAATCTAGCTGGGGTAATTCTGGTCCGTCTTTGTAACACAGAAAACCGCTCTGTATTTCTGTTGTGTTTGATATATATAAAGAAAACCCCGCCAGTCTCCCTCTTTGTCGGGTTGCTAAATGAAAAATGAGTATAACATGAAAAAAGTAATCTAAAAAAAGTTCATATTTGTCTGATAAAACATGAAAAGAGTTGTAAAGAAGTCTATATCAAGATTAATGCTTCAATATATGGTCCCTATTATAAAAAATGGGCAATGCAAAATAATATGAAAAGAAGAAAATAGACTTTGCTTAACACGTATATTATTCTAATACATAGCATACAAAATCTAGATATGAAAGAAATATGGGGAAATTATGCTTCGAATATTTCATTTTCTCAGACACCAGACAAAAATCTCTCATTAAGTTTGATTTCATATAGAATATTTGGAATGTGCACACTTCTTTTTTATACCCCCCGCTTGAAAAGCGGGAGGGTATATAGTAATCGTTAATTCCGTCCGTCCGTCCGTCTGTCCGTCCGTCCGTCTGTACGTCCGTCCGTCCGTCCGTCTGTTACGCTTTAGGGTACCCATCTCTTATCCTCAACTCCTCTTAAACCACTGAGTGAAATTTAATGAAACTTTCACAGAATCTTTATTACATATTGCCATCGTGCACCTCCTATTTTATTTTTTGATCCGACAAATATTTTGGGTTTCCCGGCCACCGAAAAACATGGACTTTGCCATTATAATCATATGGGAGGCGGGGGGTATCATTTAGTGAGCTCATTGCTCACAGTACCTCTAGTTTTGTTTTGAGATCGTATGAATAGATACCATGCGATATTATGATGAATATGAACCTGCATGTAAATGTATCAGCTGTAACATTACACATGTCAGTTGATCTTTAATGTTTTCCAACTATATTAAAGTGCGTTTCCCGATCTTGAATACACATGTACACTTTAAACTTACAAAGCATGATAATTTGAGGAAGGGGCGATATTAAGTGATAAAGAGTAAACACAACTCAAGCATTTGTTTGAATGGTGTCCACCTACTATAGTCTTCATAGTCTTTATACTGTATCCTGATACTATATATACTCTTTATGTCACCAAGGTCTACTCTCCACCACACTGTTTTCTCTGTGTTTGACTGGCCAATGAAATTTGTTCTCATACATGTTTTGATGTCTCCATCAACGGCGTTGTTTGCTGCATACCACTTGCAAGTACCATCAGAACATACCCACGTTGAACTCTGTATAGAATTCTGACTCGCTGATAATTCATCTAAAGACCAGTGCATTTTATTTAAAGGTATGAAATAAACAATTTTAAATGCATGCAAATCATCAATTGGTATAAAAATTAACACTGGTAAATTTAGTAAAATGATGTAGCAAAGTTATGGATTTAAGTTTGAGAGTATTTTGTTTTCCCCAAAAATCTGTGTTGTTTTGAAACGAATCGTAAAAACATGATGGCTTATAGTGTTAAATACTTGCGGCTAAATTACACGAGTGTTGTCACATGCGTCTTATCGTAAATTAAAAAATCTTGATTCTAACAGCAAAAAATGGCTTCTTTACATCGACCTTTTATAAGAATAAGACGTTGACTGTATAAGTCAGTGATTCGTGTAAATATCTATTAAGAATTACCTTATCAAATCAAAGTGCATTTATAAATTGTGTAAAGCACTTACCATAAGCGTAGGTTGCAAATATTTGTATTAGCAATAACAAGTTCTCAATCTCCATTTTCACAACTCATATGAAAATCAGGAAGACTATAAAACCGTTTTGATCAATATTTTTGTTCTCTGTCAGCATATTTACATAATTATAGGCATGAAATGGGAAGTTTTAAAATCATTAAAGGAAGAGAAATACCCACTGTGCAATACCTGTAGAAATTGACATTGTGTTTAAATATGTTTTTCTCCTTTAAGTATGCTTCCTTAAGCATAATATTCTTCGCTGTTTATTTTTGAACACTTTTAAATCATAAGCATTTGATAATAGCCCCGACATTCAAACAAGTTCAAGAAGAGTCGCTCATCTGTCATAACTTTGAATAATTTCTGTTCACTGGCTGAATATATCGACATTCAGTTGAAATCTTATATTATTAATTAATTATGTAATTAAATAGCTGAAGTTAAAATAACGATTTTCAAAACTTTTTTGATATTTTATATTAAAAACTATAGAGTGCATTTGAGGATCAAATTGTCTGTAGATGTACGACAACATAAAAATGACGTTTTAATTTTGCAGAAAAGAATAAATCAAATCGTTTGTACGAAAAACCATGCATAAAATATCAGTCTACAATACCGTGTCTTTCTAACAAATTTCAAAATCGTTCAAACGTATTTTAGTGCGAACGGTTTTATTTATGTCTGTTAATATGAAAAATGCAAATATACACTTTGCATTAAATGACACATTAATGTGTTTAAAACATGAAACAATAATCAATTTAATCATGAGTACGTATCATTAGTATACAGTTGTTCATCAATTTACGTTACATGCAAGATGCTTTTCAAATTTCAGATTCGATAAATGCCTGTGAATGACATAAAAATGGATACATAATGATTGATATATTATTCTTTGCAGTGGGCTTCTTAGAAAATATTTTTTGATTGCACTAGCGATGAAACATTTGCAAATAAAATTATGTGCAAATGAAAAGAATTCGAAAATTGTCCCTATGTATTGATTGAGCAAAAATTGGATACCTCTGAAGCAAAAACTGTAATCGAGATCATATTATCCTTTCATTTCTCGGTAGTTGCACTGACTTCCGGTTTCTTTGTTCCTTTCGGTTCTCCGCAGGTCATGTGACCTGAAGTAGTATAAATACGGAGACAGTCGGGTTGATTTAGTTAGTCTGTTGCTGACGGCCGAAGAGAAAAGTCGGTTGTATACAGAGGAGTCAAACGTGGTAGGTACTGCAAGGAATACCTTGAATCAAGTCTTATGTGTCTGAAATAGACTTTCGAGACTTTGATTGATTATATATTATTTAGATAAAGTACCTGATATTCTGGTTTGACTGAAGGTAAGAAGCGGACGCGCTTCAGTCCTTGGAAGGCGCGTGCACTCCCGAGAAACGAAGGAGTAATTGTACATACTATTAATTTAAATTTGTGATTGAGAAAATTGATTTATTCTTTAATTGTTCAGACAGAACAGCCGAATCCCATAAAAGAACCCGAAAACGTTACACCTCAATATATAATGACATGTTCTAAAGCATCAGATGAACAATCTACAACTAACATTGGAGAGAAAAAATATGAGCAGTACAAGTAAAATATTTTATTTAGTGCCAAACTTCAAAAAACAAGATTATGAAATGTATTCTATTTATTTATAACATTAAACTCCTGATAGGTTGTGCACTTTTTGGTCATTTTAACCATTTTACTACTACATTCAGCATACGTTGACCCTTCCATCTTCGTATGTACCGCATATTTTGTGAATGTTGCACGATAACCCAAGGACGAAAAATATTGCTTGAAAAACGTCAATGAGTCTAAATTAATATTTTTTAGTCAAATATTTATTTAATCTGTACGGGTTTGATACGTGTTTCTGGTCTGATATTTTTTTATGACGTTCGTGATTTATTGGAAAATGATATCCGCTGCATTTTTTTGAACTTGGCAATAAACGTGGAAGAATTTAAAATTACTTCCTTTTTTCAACATCTAACAAGGAAAAAGGTGTACAATTATGCAAATTACACAAATAACAATCGAACAGAAAACTTGAGAGAGGAAGCAAAAAGTCAAATATTCATATGAGAATTTCGCTTTGCACCATATCCATTTTAATAAATCATATAAACAAAAGTAAGGATTCATTCTATATGGACGTTCATCGAGGCAAGTTACATTCACTTTTCTTCTAAAGACAGGAAGTATGTATTATATTCTGAATTTTAATTTAATATTTGAATGTTAGAGGTATACACTACTATATCAGGATTATTTTCGATTTAAAAATGCGTATTTTTTCACTGCATATATCGGAGAGGTGAAACATAAGAGGTATTTCTCGAACACAGCTTATTGCTCATTCCCCTATGATAACTTTACCTCCGTAGTATTAGGAACTTTGCAAGTAAAATAAGTACAGACGCTGGTATATTAAGTCAAACCGATAGAACTATGATAAAACCATATTTCCTTCTTTAAAAAAAAAAACAAAAAACGGGTACCTGTTGTTTCTATTTGACAAACAAGTTGATGAAACAAGAATATTACCAGTCTCGTTTAAAATCGTCATTTCGTATGTTCTATGATCGATACAAAGACCTTGTCAGCAAATACAATTTATCGTTGAGTCAAATGCTTATTGATGGTTTTCATACTAATTGTAAACCTTTATTTAAACACTGAAATGTCGACAGATTATTGCTTTATTTACCGATAATGACAAGGAGCACACGGCGGTAGTGACCGGTCGGAAGGGTATGCTCATTGCTCCTGGTACCTGATTCCACCTCTGATGTTTTGGAAGACCGAGTTTGCTCTGTTCCTCATTTATATGATTTAATGGACCCTTGAGCTTAAATATTGTACGGTATCTCCATATATTACATGTACAAGGAAGATGTAAAAGTATGTCTGAAAAATTATTATTTCAAAACTGAAAACAAATAATTTAGAATTCTTTTTCTTAAATAAAGAAAACGATTGCAAAGATTGATTGATTGTCAGTATATATGTTTGACGTCCCTTTCGAGAATTTACACTCTTGTCGAGACGCCACCAATTGCCGGTGGAGAGCTGCAAATTTTGTCCTATAATCGGCACTCAAGGCCATTGAGCAAGAAGGGATCTTCTTTGTACCAGCACATAATTCGACACGGGACCTCGGTCTCATCCGAAGATCGGTCTTCACTTCCCACAGTGGGATTCGAACCAGCGACATAAGGATCAACTCCTTACTTCGCTACTCTAGAGCAGACACTCTAACCACTGCGCCACGCGGGCCACTCGAATGCACAGAAAGACTGAATGGACATTTCAACAAAGATATACATCGAAATATTGTTTAACATATAATGCGCAAGTGTATCACTATTCATTATAATTACATAAGAATATATGTACACTTTTTTAGAATTCGCTACTTCGTTACACAAATGGTATGGTCGTACATATTGATAAAAGTAAAACACGTGTTCTGAAAAGTAGAGGAAATTCTAGTCGATACAGTCGAACTACTTAGCATATTTGAAAGTAAATTTGCCGTGATTATTTGTCAGTTTTCTTGATCGAATTACCGAATTACAATAAAATAAACTTCAGAATAGTAAAATATTTTTAAGAGATCCTTGAACATGTTCAAAATTTGAAGCAATTTATTTATAATTATCAGTTAAATGACTTTCGTACGATGTTATTTTTGACTTACAATGCTATCATAATTCTAGAGCCGTGGCTCTGTAGAAAATAAATATCTTTTTTTTAAATACAATATTCTTTAATGAAATTACCAATTAACCGTTTCATGGAAGTGTGAAAACAAATTAGTCTATGTTTCTTCATGCGTAAAGTCCGGCGAGGGTCTAACAGATAAGTGCTTATACAAGCTGAAGCCTTAGTAATTAAGTGATCTACCTACAATTGAAAGATGGTAGAATTCTTTGATTAAAGGTTTTGTTCCAGAAAATTTATATGTTTGGATTTTCTTACTATTAGGGATCTTTCTGAGTCGGCAAAATTTTTACCGTGTCGCACGAATGAAATTTGCATAGTTATTCCGTCGGGGAAAAGTTTCTACACAACAAAATTAAACAGATCATGGAGAACCCTGATATAACCTGAAGGTTTTGAATAGATTCAATGTCAATAAAATGCATGCTTACTGTAATAATAATATGAGAGTTAGACTGGGGTAAATGACCATACTTTCCACTAAAACAGACGAAATAAATGAAAGTCCATGTAGTTTAATTTCATGATTTGCAGAGAAACTCCACATCCAGTATATATTACATGTATTCCCAACTTCAACCACCCCAACCCCGAAGAAAAAAGACATACAAACAAAATAAAAATGATAAAAAATAAAGAAAAGTACTGAAATGAATGTAGGAGACTTTATTAGAGCCGAGTCTACTTGCAGTAGCCATACACTGGTATGAGACAGGAATGACAATTGAGTTAAACCTTTTCACAGGAAAACAACCCGTTACTAGGGACCTGGCTCTGGGGCCGTAAAACTGACCCAGCACACATTTGGGATTGATATTTACGACAGTCTCAGATTTAGATCTCAGCCTCATGTAGGCGTGCTGGCAGACCATTAACTGACAAGACTTAAGTCAAGTCAAAATTTAAGATCACTCACATATTGAAAATAACATTCATTATAAAACAACATTTGTATAAAGTCTATGAACTTGTATATCATACATTCAAGTGTTTGTTAATATAAACATGTTAAATTTATCTCGTCAACGACAAGCAAACATTCTCCACACAGTTTTGAACGTAACAAGAAAAAATATGATTAGAAAACGGAATAAAAACGCAGAAACATTTGTAGAAATCATTATCACTAACACACATTTTAATATTCGATAGTCAATATCACTTTTTAAAATTCCAATAGGCTTATTCCTAAAAGTTAAATTACAATAAAATATGTTAAAATCAAGGTTCCACAAAATTTTGTTTCTAGCAGTTTGCATACACTGTATCATTTTGTAGGTAATCAGCGACGGCATCGTAGCAAAATTGGTAGTCCTCCTAAAAATATGAAAAGAATTACAAGCAAAAAAATTAAATTTAAAAAAAATATAAAAAATAATGTTGTGAAGGTTTACCAAGCTGTTTATAAACTCAGGACGGCGGATCTGTAGCTGCCGCGTTATAGTAAATATATCCACTTCCCCATCCATGGACATTTGTTCCAGTGCATTGTATACAACACAGAACTGTCCACAGCGCTTTGCACCATCACTAACAAAATAATTAGTTCATAAATGATTGCAGTACTTTTTGATACATTTAAAATTCTAAATACTAGTAAATAGTCAATTTCAAAAAGACAATCGAATATTTATTTTAATTCTCTTGAGTTCTTTTTTGTATTTTTGAAGACCAGGATGACTTATAAGACATAGAAAATAGTGTAGTAGATAAAGAAAAGGGTGCATATTAATTTCTATTCCTGCTATTTTACTCATTTTCAGAAGAATCATGATGACATATATAAGACATACCTTGATAGTACAAGAATCCTTGCACCAGGGTAAGTGGTCCCTTCCATCTTTGCCTCTTTAATCAAATCAATCAAGATTCTTCTACCAGATGTATCGTTTTCACCTTTCCAGGTTGTGCTTTCTAGTATTGTAACTCGAACAGCACTTCCCGTCTGTATGATTTTGAAAACAAAAAATAATTTAAAAGTTATAATTTTCTTTAATTAATTCAATGAAACAATTTATTTATTTATTATCTTTGTTGACACAAACCTTAGAGTGCAATACGATATTGGTTTTGGTGATGTTTGGCATTTTGGTACAATCTGAAAATTTGGTGGTGTGTTCCCCTACTGTTTTGTTTTCATTCTTCCTTGGGACCCAAAAGGAAGACTAGAAGTTGATAAAAGGAAAACAATTCATAAAATAAAAAAGTCCTTTGCAATGGGTCTATTAAAATAAAAACAAAAGTGTAAACAAAATCAACTATTATTCTATAACCAATTTTGTTTAATTTCACACTGCAGCTTCAATGTTTCAAATTGATTTCGAAGTCCTGTTTTATCATTTCTTTTACAGAAAATATTTTTTGAGTTATTGTCTTTCATAAATGAATTCATTTACCGATGGAAACTCTCTCAGTGGAAATAATGAAACAATGATTGGGGTATAAAACGCTCGCACTAGACTCAGGAAGTCCTCTACATAATCCGGAAGAGGAAATTGGGCGCTAATAAGACAGTCACTCCTCGTGAAAGACTGAAATTAGAAACGCATAATAATGTTTTTTTCTGATTTTGTCCATGATACGAAAAGTAATTACCGGGTACAAGATATTCAGACCTAAATGGGCAATTCAAAAGGTTTATTCATTGAATAATATTTACCTGTAATACAATTGCATTATAGTATCTCTCTGCTCCCTTTGAGTCGACCACATGACATATATACGCATCAACTACAATATATTTTAATAGGCAGTAAATTAATAAGCAATTAATACTTTTTGTATAAATGAAAGAAAGTCTTATTGAAATATAAATCACTCCTAAATTTTACCGTGCCATGTAAGATCAATTCAAAATGAAAAAAAGCCCTTCCTAACTGAGTTTTCATTTAGTTACCAGGCAATATATTGGGGGATAAGTTTGCATCCATATTCTTTCTTCCAAATTCGTAATCTGTCTCAGAATATTCTTTTCTCAAAGAGAACAACTCCTAACAAAGCAAAATAAAGTGTCATAAAAACTGCAGATGACATGAGCTATTTTGTAATTTCAAATTGAATTCCATGAAAATACTTTATTTACTACATAAATCTATTGGAGCCGTAAAGTACAGGAAAAAGAAATTTGAAAGTAATTATGACGTTATAATGGATTTGAACCAAGAAGATAGTCTAAAGATTATTACTAGATCTTGACCTTAAAAAGAAGTCGAGAAGAAATCTTATTTATTTACAAACGATAAATAGACGCAGAACAATGAACAAGAAGGAGATCGCAATCTATTAAATCAAGTGAGGTATAACAAAATAATATAAAATTTATTTAAATGGTAATTACCTCAAATTCAACAGATAAGGGAGATTTATTGGCCACATGTCCAAGATTGGTGTAACAGCTCTGCTCCTGGAATTGCTCTAGAAATCTATCTGTAGAGATACACCTTGCTTTTCCTCTAAACGATTCGTATAGCGCCAAATAAACTGTTTTGTACTGATCCTGTATATTAATAATATGTACAATTTATATTTTGGAACAGTCAATGGTTTCATGGGGTCTATAAAACAATTTAAGACTTTTAAAACTCAAGTTAAATCAATTGAATGATGCTATAAAATTAAAGAGTTCATGTTTTACCTCGCCCTGTATCATATTCATTCTGTCTTTTCTCATAGTTTCTAAATATTTTGGAACATTAATTTTTCCTGTTTCGTCAGCTTGCCGACAGAGGGCGTCAAGTGCAATATATGTCCCTGTTCTTCCTACACCTGCACTTTTTTTTTTCAAATGAACAAAGTAAATATCACGATCTACCAATTTTCATTCATACATGTTTGTTTTTATAGAGATGAATTCGTAGGAATTTGAAATGTTTTAGGAATTTTATTTTTCAATATTTCTTTCAATAAAAAAAGAAGAAACAAGAATTCCATGTCGTTTAATGTAGAGTGAAATAGGGAAGTATTAAGAACAGACCAAATTTCACGTGAAAATTCAAAAAGAAAAAAAAATATTGATAAATTATTAAACTAAGTAAAAAAAAGGCAAAGGTTTCAAACATTAAAGGAAATCTAAACTAGGTAATTCTTTAATAGTTTGTATCAGATATGTACCTGCAGTGAACTAATGAATATTCCGCGTAGTAAATTGCAGACATCCTCATTACATGACGATGAAATACTACGAGATTTAATGGATCAGGGACGCCGTGATCTGGCCATTGTGTGTAGTGGAACATTATGACGTCACGCTCAGTATTTTCCTACCCGATGATGATTAAATTGTTTGAAAAAAATAATGCAATTGATATTCATGGAACGTTTTTAAGAACTTGTACATTCAATATGAAAATTTTGCGGAAAATTTACAAGTACACCATTTAACATACACAACATAAAAATATTTATAAATACCAGGTATATCAAATAATTAAAATGAATGATTCAAAATTATTGGTCAACTCACAACAGTATTTCGGATCCGTAATTTTCTTATTGTGTGGTTTGCGTAAACTTTCTCGTCTTGTTGCCTGACGTACAGTTGGCCGTTCTGAATTTTGTCGTTAACATTTGGCCAATACAGGGCACATTTTGTCTAAATAAAAAACATTCACCTGATAATATTGATATTTACTTTAATAAAAAAAAAGAAGAAAAGAAAAACGATTATGTGGGTTGAAAGGAAGAAGAATGACTTATTTTAAGTTAAATGACATTTTTTAGCTTGCACTTATAGTATATGTTACGATTATTATAATCTAAATTTATTGTACTTTACCTTCATCCCTTCTTTTAGATTAGTAAGACAAACGATGATAGAAACATTTTCTTGCCAAACCATTCTCCAGAAGTCTGCAATGGTCTTTGGTTTTGGCCCTTAATAAACAAATAATACGAAATTATATATCAATAATGCTAGTAATTGACACATTTTTGGTGAGATTGAAATTTTAATCGTCCATATTAAATCAATATTAAAATTTTAAATTTACCTTGTGTGGCAATATAAGCTTTTCGTCCTTGTACATTCTTCAAGCAAACAGAAGATTAATTTAAAACATGACTTAGCCTAAAGCAGTTTTACACAAGCTTGGATTACAATAAAGATAGGTTATATTTCCTCAAAACGAAGACATGTTTTAAATGGCATGATTTTGATCTGTTTAAGTTTTTTCATACAAAATTAGCGAAAAAAAAAACAAAACAGAGAAAACAATATACAGTCCACCATACGCTAAATTGATGAATAACCATGAAAAAGTTTACTTTCCACATCTCTTTTATGTTTAGAATTACAAATGGCTTTAATTAAAACATGCCTATAAATTGTTGTTAATTGTTCATATGAAGGTCTTGTTTTCAAAAAGGAGAAACGAGGAAATATACAGTGGAAGTAAATATTTGCCAGGAATTTTAAAAACTCACCTCAATGTAGTTTGCATTGATATAGTCTGATTCCTTAGGATTTGATTTCTTTAGGATAACTCTCGAATGGTCATCTATAAATTATACGTTGTTATGTTTTAGAATAATCAAAAAGAAAAGCATATGTACTTAATAATAATTATAGCTTAATTTTAAACATCCTAATGCTAGAATTCTGAAGTTCGGTAAAAAAAGTGAGAAAAATTCAACATCATACATGTATAGATGGATAGTATGTAACATACATATTTGCACATAGCAGGGTTCCATTTCAAAGACGTATGCTGTGTGTTATATCAAATGAGATAATACTCCAAGTTATAAAAAAAGTTTCAGAACAGGAAAAAGAAATGACATAACCTGACGATTTTTATGATATAAAAGCTAATAGATACTTACAAGGAAAAGTTGTCGTGTATCGATTTTTTGAGACGTTCTCAGGTTTTTTCCCTTCAGTACAAGGATATAATTCTCCTTTTGATATTTTCTTAATTCAGAACAATAACATTTTAGTTGATGAAATTTAAATTATTAAAATTTGTTCTGAAATTTCGTTTTTTTTTTTAAATTTTTTAGATGAGGATAATAAAAAACGATATCAATATATGTTTAGTTAGATAAAATGTCATGTTATTTACACTTTTTTTGAATATGGTCTTGTTGTGATTGATTAGATAACTTAAACAATTGCAAGTGAAGTCTTATTTGTTTTCATACCTCATATTCTTTTTTAAAAGAAACATTCTCATTGTCAGACATGGACTTCATTCTTTCCTCTAACTCCAAAATTGTTATCGTTTTGTGCTTGGGAGAAATCTTATCTGGAACAGGTTGGGGTTTAAAGACTACGTTGTCAAAGCCATTTATTTCAATTTCTTCATGGCCTGAAAGAAAAAAAACCCACAAAATTTCAATACATAATTTTCTTAGATAACATCCATTTGAAAATTTCATAATCATGATTTTTCTACACTGTTGAAATTCCTTAGTTACAAAACTTTTATAAATTAAAGCTTGAATATGCTTGGACAAAACAAATTGAGTCTTTTGTTATGTTTAAATTAAATCTGAATTGAATTACAATCGTTCATTCAATGATTTTATCGATTGAATAAAAAACACTACCATTTGAAGTCAATGCGACTATACTTTGTTGTCGATTTGCAGTGTTCTTTCGCATGGTATTTCTCTTCCGCCTGCAAAACAAAGGTATATTGATTAATATATTTAAAAAAGAAAACCTTTTTATTTAACTTACATGTATTTACACTAAGAAAATAATATAGTTTTGAAATGCAAGACTGTACAAATAACTCAGTGGAAGGACAAATAATTCGGAAGGTCGTGAGTTAAAACCTCGGCCGCAACTCTATGAAGGTAAACAGCAACTGTTTTTTCACTAAGCGCACGGTCCTTTAAAACGAAAATTTTGAGTCTTTTGATGAAATGTTCAAAACCTTGTCATAAAAATTGAAGTCTCTGTTTGATTGAAAAATTCTTGGAGGGGTCGTAAAACAACAATTTTTAAATCACTCTAAAATACTTATATGACGTAAGAAACGGTATGTTAATTTTATAAGAAAGAAAATAATTTTTGTCATCGAGAACACACATATCGTCAACTTTAATGTTTTATTCTGAACAATTAATGGGATTTCAGTTAAACAAATACATGCTCAAATTCATAATTAAAAGCAATATTTTATAAACCCCTATCAGATTTCCTTTGTTCTTTTTAAATGACTTTAAATCGAGATAAAGACATCCAATGTTACTTACTACATGTAAGTTACCCTTGTATCAAGAATGAATATTTAAGAATATCTTAGAAATTTGATAATATTTTTTACATTATATTTTGTTTATTGAAACTTTTCTTTAAATTTATAGCTTAACCTTTTGTTTGTTGTCTATTCTACAGTAGAACCACAAATGATATGCATAAAGTATGTAAATGCATTTTAAAGTAATTGGTTATTTGTTCTTTGATTTAATGTGACCTGTGTGTCTTCCAAATCTTAATGTAAGAGATGTAAGTTTAATAGATTGCATACAAAATTAAAAAAAAAAACTTGAATCAAGGTTAATCATATACACACAGAGACTGATTAATTGATGGTACGTTATGTTACGTCCGATTCGCGAGTTTTTACTCATGTAGAGACGTTACCAATCAGGGCCATTTAGCAGAGAGGGATGCTTATCGTGCCAACTGGTACCGTGACACGGTGCCTCAGTTTACAAGGTCTTGTCGGAAGGATCCACACATTTTCACTTCAAGTGCTGAGCGCATGGCAAAGGAAAAGTTGTTGTTAATTGTTAATCCTCCATGGCACTTAACCCCACCTCTGATATATTTAGAAGGTCCGTGTTTGCTCTGTTCCTATTTCGAATTGTTTTAATGTTTGGGCTTGCGTACTGTTCGTTATCTCCATATATTTCATGCTACTCATTGTTCATCGACCGACCATGGAGCAATCGCTTTTTTGGGTTACCGTGAAAGGTCAGACACAGAGAGAATACCAGTCTTAACAATGCCCATAAATGAAACAATATATTTTATGATATGTAACGAAAGATACTGATAAAATTACAATGAAAGTACCGAATGATGAATATAGTTATGATCACAACAGCTCCTATCAAGAGAAAGCATGTAGCCAATGAACCGCCTAGAACACCGTTATCTGCCGCCTCTCTCTCTAATGCTGTATTCTTCAAAGTCATTACTGAAAGAAATATAAAAACTGACGTATATCAAAATTATAATTTCCAGACGAGATTATTGGGTAGTGCGCATGTCCCCGCAATCAAAGTTCAGAGAGAGAAAAAAAGTGTCAGCATTTAGCATCTCATTTGTGATCTGACCTGAGTCATTATGGCATCGACCGTTTGAGATTATCACATACAAAGAAAGTCAAGTTCAATTCGACTAAAAACGTAAACGTGAAAAGATTGAAAGGTAATTAGCAGATTAACAACTATGGTAAACCAAAATAACACAGATAACTATTTACTTTGAATAATTTCACCTTCAGAAATCAAATTTTACCTCTATCATTACATTTTTCTCCTGTGAATGCTTTTGTACATCCATTTCTGCAAGTACCATTAAACCTATTACAGGTTTCGTTTTCTGCACAGCTACCACAAATGTTTCTGCAATCTTCTCCATACATTCCAAGCATACATTCTATTAGATTTTAATTTGTCAAGAACAATGTTATATATGCATTCACACAGTCAAGTAAGAACTGTAATAAGCTTAATGAATATAGGATGTTCCATATCCTACATGCAATCCTTTAACAATTTATGCAATATTCTTTATAAATTAAACAATGTAATATCAAATAATTCTTCAATTGTCATACAACTGATAACGTACATATGTAAGATAAAGACGTATGATAACTGATTCTTCGCAAGTGGCTAAAAGATCTAAATGACATTTTAAAGAATTTAATATTACAAATCAATATTATGTTCCACATTAAATTTTTTTTAAAGTTACATGTTTTAATTGCAATTACTCTCTTGAAAGTAAGTTTAAGATGAGCCATGAAATCTGCATTAGATTACATAAGACTTGGGAATTAGCTTTTATCAACCTAATTAATAACGTACCGTGAGAACAGTTAAATCCCATCCATCCTGCCTCACAGCCATGTTTACATCCACCATCGGCGTTGTTACATAATTGGTAAGCACAATTTTGATTGCAGAAATTAGAACATTTCTTCCCATACCATCCTTCATCGCAAGCTTTAGAAAAAAGGAGAAAAAAAAAACGTTTTGCAAGAACAAAGTAATTTAACTTTCTAAAAAAAGAAGATACTTTACTTTTTTTGGTCCATCTTGGAAAAAAAATCTGTAAAAATCTTTATAATCAAATGAAATAACATACATTTTTCGCATTTTTGACCTATGTATCCGTCGTCACATCCTTGAGTACATGTCCCATTGAGAGGTTCACAATCATTCTTGAGGCAATTGAAACAAGTATTTGAACAGTTTTTGCCGTAATATCCTTTCTCACAGGCTGCAAAAGGTATAACACTTTAGAAAAATAAAGTAAGAATAAAATCGGCATATTCAATGTAAAGTAATTTACTTAGAAAATGGGGAAAATCATTAATTATTACACCATTTTTTACACATATCAAACCGATTGCAGTCTGAAATAAATACCCTTAGAACAGTTGGCAGACGTCCAGCCTGGTTTACATCCAAATACACACATACCATCTCTATGATCACAGTCCTGATTTACACAGTTTTCATTACAAGGTTCAGAACAGTTCTTTCCATACCACCCTCCGATGCAACCTTATTAAATAAAACAGTTTCATAATTTGCTTAATATTGACAATTCATTAAAAGAGAACAACTCATACTTTCATTATTTAAAATAGTTTGATTTAAAGTTCATTCATATCATTATCAAACACTTCGCTTTGTGAAACAGAAAAAAATCAATCACGTGGTTATACACACTTTCATCGCATTTTGGTTCTATGTATCCATCCATGCAACCATTTAAACAGTGTCCATTTGTGTTGTTACAATGAGGTTTCACTCTGCAAAATGCACTGCAATTCTTTGAGCAGTTTTCTCCATATGATCCCATTTTGCAAGCTGTAAAATGTATTAAATCATTGTGTAAAACACTTGAGACAAACAACTTTTCATGCACAATATTTTTATCTCATCGATCACTTTTTTTCTCGGAAATCAACTTAGAAATCAATATTAATTGTTATTGGTAAGAAATTTTATTGTTTGCATTATCTCAAAACAAATTAAAGCAATTACGTTGTCTGTGAATTCTTATGAATTATCAGTGGCTTCGAACATAGCCTATATGTACTTGGTATGTAGTAAAGACTTTCATATAAAAGAACTGATATTAACTTAAGGACGTATGATACAAACTTTTATCAAAGATCCTAGACAAATTAATCCCAATTACAATTTTAAGAATAAAATGAATGCCTTAAATCCACAGATTTTTAGTTTTCCTTTGAATTTAAGTCTAATGGGATTTTAAGTAACAAAACTTTGTATTGATTAAAATGGTTGCATTAAGATTAATTTTTGCACTTCATAGAAAGATTGAATTTTTTGTATATTTTAGAAAGAGTCTTTTTCAGTCACGTCATTAACAACCAAAATAAGGCATCCATATTTAAGTTTGTATTAAATCTGTCCTTACACAGAACTAGTAAAGTATAATAATAAGATAAAGTAAACAATTTGACATATACATCTAAATTTGCAAAGCAGCATATCATAACTTTTTTATATGCTTCATTTTTTACCCTTTAAAGAGTTCCATGTAAAAATTAAAGTGAATTATATGGAATTCTTTTGAAATAACAAATCTTTTTTTAATTACAATTTCATAACTTTTTCATTTCTTAATATTATCTATACAAACCTTGACTGCAGTGTGAACCTCTCCATCCCGGTGTACATCCATATCTACAATCTCCATGTACATTGTGACAAAGATCCCTTTGGCAGTTAAAGCTGCAACGTCTTGAGCAGTTTTCCCCATACCATCCTTTATTGCAATCTTTTTGAAATATAATAAAAAGAAGGAAAACAAATGAATTAATGTAAAAATTGGATTCCTTATTGTAGCTCTGCCCTAATCTCCGATGTCATGATTTGAAGAATTTAGTATACACTATCCAAGGATGCATGGTTCCACGTAAGTTTCAAATTTCTGGTCCAGTGGTTCATGATCATATGAGATGAAGACTTTTAATATTCTTATCCTATTTTAGGCCCTTTTTTATTATTACTCGTAAGGGGACCTGACCCTTCATTTAATACCCCCTTCACCACCTTCAGAATACTGTGACCATGTACATGTATAGTAAAAATTGCCGGAATGATTCTAGAGAAAAAGATGTAAATACAGCCTGACAGACGACGGAGAGAAGGTGATCTGATGGGATTAATTGCGCTTCCATCTCAATTGAGCTAGAAAAGAATATGCACAGACAAAAACGTTACAGTATTTTATGTGCAGCGCGGTAAAAAAAATGAAAATTAAATGATGAAATTTGTTATCTTGGAATTTTTATTGAAGGGATCAATGTTCTTAGATAAAATCATATTTAGCAAAAATCATTAAATATTCAATATCAAATATTTAAGATTGTTTTTCTAACAGTATTTCAAAATTTCCCTCTAATTTTGAAATCTAGATAACAGCAATTTCATAAATTGAATGTGATTAATCGCTTCTATAAATGTTTCCTTGTAATATTTACGATGGCTGTTTTTTCTTTATTTTATTACTTGTAATAACACTACCACACATTCTTTAAGGGTGTGTCCGTAAAACTGATATTGATGTGCATTACATGCTTTATTTAAAAGAAAGCATGTGTTATTTATTAAAAGATAGAAGTATAATTTATTTATATCTAGTGTTAATTGATTGTCTTTCCTACTTGTGTAGACGTACTTTCGGTGCATGTATTTCCTTGGTATCCATCATCACATCCTTCAGTGCAAAATCCATTTTCATAGAAGCAGTTTTGACCTCGACATTTGATATAACAATTCTCAGAACAATTTTGACCATAAGTGCCTTTTGAACACGCTGTAAGAAACAAATATAATTATACGGTACATTTTTATCTAATGATGACATCTAAAAATGGAATCTACATACGTACGCTGTAATTTATTTTAAAACAAAATCTGTCTTCAAAGAAACATTTGCAAGTTTTAATTCACTTGGTTGTGATGAAAATTCCGATTGTACTTACAATTATTGCAAAAAATTCCAATGTACCCAGGTGCACAACTTTCACATATCCCACTTGCCTTGTCACATGGTAAACTGTTTTTACAATGATCGCTGCATTTATATGCACAATTAGATCCATACATTCCATCCTGACAGGCTTGAAAAAACAAACAATATAAGTTAATAAATCAAATTACATTTACAGTTATAATGATTGTTAGCCCATTGTTTACACTGAGTTATACACAGATTTTTCCCGTTATTTCCAATTATGATCATGACAAAGAGACTATGGCGGTCGTGACCGGTCGAGAGGAGATGTTTGCTCCTCCATGACACCTAATCCCACCTATGATGTTTGGTGGTCCCTGTTTGCTCTGTTCCTATTTTGCGAGGTTTAATGGACTTTTGAGTTTGAATGCTGTTCGTTATCTCCATATATTTCATTTTTGTTTATATGAAAACTATTTTTTTTAGCAGTCCATGCATGTCATTTGACTTCTTTATAATTGCTGAAGTCTTAGCAAAATTCAATGAGAGGGCAAAGGTTAAAATAACCATAACATCATTCTTATCAATTTGGAATAATTTATTTCAAAGGTCCTTACCGAATAATGTTAAACAATTGTAAGTTTGAAACGGCCATGGTAGATCACCCAGGAAAGTTTGCTGTTTTAAATAAATGCATCTATATGGAAGGTGATGTATGTCAAATTAAAGTAATTCTTCTTTTAATTTACTTTCAATAAAAATAAATCATGCTTAAAAATAGTATCATGCATTCTTTTTTTGTTCCTGAGATAACATGTATAATAAGTAAGAGGCTTACGTTGATCACAATTGGGCATCATCCATCCTTTCTCGCATCCATGTTCGCATTGTCCACTTGTATGATTACAGGAAGCACCACCAAGACAATGACCTGTGCACCTTGATTTACACTCCATACCATAGTATCCAAACATACAAGCTAATTGAAAAAAACAAAACTTCTTAAATTTGTTCCTCTGAATATTGTAAACTAGATTATATTTTTTCATTGTTCAAAATCAAGAATAACAGGACTCAAGAATATATTATCGACTTTTCAAAAAACAGAATTTGTATATTTTCCTAAATGTTTAGCATAGCAAACACTTAGGTTCGAAAAGTTTGAAAAGTTGTTCAAATTGCCTTACTTGTGTTCAGATTTAAACACCAATTTGTTGATAATATCTTACTTATTACTGGATTCCTAACTTCTGTGCAGGAAATATGGAATCTTACTTTTGTTACAAAACTCTCCCTTCCAGCCCGCTGTACAACCAAAACAGGTTCCAATTATTATATGACATCTTCTGTTCTGGCAGTGAAGGGGACATGTAAGATCACAGTTTTGACCATAATATCCATCATTTTGACAACCTTGTAATAAAGAGCTTATGTATGTATTGAAGATATTCACATAGGCTTATATAAATATAAATTGCAGTATTAGATAGAGAATAGTAGCAAAATATTACCAATCACATTGACTTCACATAAGTCTGTTATACTGGTAGTCTCGTAACCGGCAGGATATGACATGTTCTTTCTTTCATTGTAAAATGTAACATATCGTCCATGAACGGTACAGACATTGACAAAATCTAACAGAGGTAATCCTGGTCCGTCCTTGTAACACAGATAACTGTCATTTATGTTTGTCGTGTTCGAAACATATAGAGTAAATCCCGCCAGTCTTCCTCTCTGACGATTATCTAAAATTATGTTAGAAATGCATTAGGTATTTTAAATGTACGAGTTTTTTTTCGAAAAACTCGTGCACGGTGTGAATCTTTGTTATACTATACAGATGTGCAACGTTCAAGAAATTTAAAATACCAGTTTACTTAGTTCACTATTATGTGTAAAATATGTATTTTATTGATGTGTGAAATTTCATTTCATTGGATTTAAAAGAAATTAATTTACTATATATTTCATATAACATGTTTTAATATGTCTTTTCATGACGTTCCATTTTTAAAAAGTTTCTGATCAGGTTTAATCAGATATTTGTTCCGTTTCTTCACAGGTTGTCCTCGTCCGATACAGAGTCCCTGTCAATCAAATACCATATGTACCAATTAAAAACACATGCATGACTTAATCATTTCTTATTCCTTTTTACATTTAAAGAGTTTATTTGGGATTTTTTTTTTAGTATAACACAAAATTGCATCGTTATATGCTGCTCTGTGACGTTCAACAACGTCATCATTTCTGTCGCTTTCAATCAAGACAACATTTTCCCCTAAATTAACTTTAAAGGTATCCAATCTATATTACGACTAATTTTTTTTTATTCTTCACCATTTCTGTCGCTTTCAATCAAGACAACATTTTCCCCTAAATTAACTTTAAAGGTATCCAATCTATATTACGACTAATTTTTTTTATTCTTATATTTCAATTTAAAAAACCTTATTTCAAAGCATTTTAGAGTAGAAAAGGATTAACCAAGAAAATTTTTCAAAATTTGCAATACCTACATGTAAGCAGTTACAACTCATTGGAGATTGCATTGAAGTCTAAGGAGAGAAATGGATTTTTGGTAAAAAAAAAAAAACGATTAAATACTACGAATATCAATAAATGAATTACGAGGGTTGTCCCAAAAAGTCGTAGACAATGTTTATAACTTTTTAAACATGCAACCAATACTAACCAAATTTTGCATAGACATAAGATATTCAATGTTCTTTAAAATTTTGAATTCTTAAATATGTATATTTCATATTTATAATATTAGGACGATTTATATGAAGGTTGCAATTGATAATAGGTTTTCGGCACACGAACAAAATTTGGAATAATTTATGTATATAACTATTACATTTCCTTTAATTTCTTTTGTACTACGTTAAACATTGAACTCAAATTTAAATCATTGAAACCCGAATCAAAATCTTAATAATATGTCAAAATGTCATATAAATAGCATTAGAAACAGACGATTGGTGTCTTGATTTCCAAAGTGTTGTTGAAATTGAGTTTGATGAAAATGACGTCGTCAAACCCGTTACCGTCGCACGGAAATGTAATAAATTGTTTTGGATATAGTTTATATACATTAAACTCGAGAAAAAAGAATACCAAATGACTTTAGACACTGGATTTTAATAGAGAATTTATTTCTAAAGACTATGAGATTCAATGAGAGTTATACCGAAAATATTTACAGCGTGTAAGAGGTAGAGTATACTGTTTGTTAAACGCAGATAATGGGGGAAAATCTGGGCCACAAACTACGTCAAACAGCGTGTATGTGTATTCTCTGCTGCCTATACTGCAAGGAGATCCTTCGACTAGAGTTCCACTGAAATTTGAATCTGCTTTAAAAAAAACAAGCAAAAACCAAACAAACAAAAACAAAAAAAAAAAAAAAAAACCCAACAGAAGTGAATTTAAATAGGTCCCTTAGTCAAGAGTGGTCTTTCACTTAAAAAAAAAAATTGAATGTTAACGGATGCTTGTGAAGCAGAAAAAGAGATCATGACGTTGTAAGGGACGTAAATTACGTTTGCTTTTTTTGCGCCGATATACACTCACATGCTTTTTTAAAAAAAATTTTTCATAATTTTCTTAAATGTGATATCATCATGAAACTTGAAATGCATAATTATAAAATGGTACTTTTTGCTATGATTAGGAAAGAAATTAAATTTAGCAAAGAGAAACAAAACTGTTTTCCCTGCCTACGACATTTTGGGACAACCCTCGTACAATACCGTTAATCTGGAAATTTGTACGTCGATTTCATTTTGCGAATCTGATTTAATAGCTGTTTATTTGTTTTAACATTTCAAAATTTTGCGAATTGAGACCGGCTCAAAAACAAAAAGCCCATTAATTTTCAAAACAGGTTTTAAGTAGCACATGTACAATCTGTAGTGCTACAGATTTGTTCTTTGATAAAACAGCTGTATCTTATTCTTGGCAAAATAATTTAAGGGGGGATATCCCTCTGATAAGAGAGATAACTCTTCTGATAAGAGAGATAACTTTCTTCAGTCATTTTGTCATGAAATTCAGTGAATTGTCATTTCAGAGTTAACAAGTCTCATTCATTGGAACCATTATATAGTCAACTCAATTAAACTTATTCTTTGGTACAGAATGTTGATTTATAGTATCTATTGCTAGTATGTACATTAATTTTTTTTATAATAATTTACTTAAAACAATTATACTCAGTTCTTTTAAACAGTGTAAATTGAGAAATCTCTATCTCTTAAAGTATAATTCTTTTAATTGTGCAGAAATTTCAGATGCAGTTTTGTTTATAAACATTTAAATAATATTTCGTTTTATAAAAAAATATTTTCAAGGGCGATAATGGAACGAAAACTCTTGTTCATGGATGCGTGTTATTTTACATGCACAGAAAACAATTTGTAATTGTGATTTAAAAAGCAGCGCTTCAGTATGTTTTCCAATGGGAATTAGATAGGTATGAGAGTAAATATTATTTTTATATATACCTCATATTTCTAATTTAATTGTGAGATAAAAAATAATTAATCTTTCTATTTACCATATCAAATTTTCTTCACATCATGATTTGACATATTATTCATTTCTGTAAAAGTAAGCAACGCTTCATACTTCAAACTATTTTCCATTTGAATTTAATGCTATAGTTGTTGCTGAAAATCAATGTCTGGATTTTTAAAAAATAAGTCGTGAAATTTGGAGCAGAGGGATATTGTCCCTTAAAAGAGACACACTGTCTGGTCTGTCTAATCATCGGAAAATATACAAGATGCTAAGGGGCCACATTGCTCACATGAGTTCTGTGGCAAGGAAAAAAGCAAAAATCAATTCAGTATTAAAAAACTTAAATGCATGCATGGTCCAGACCTACCCCTTATAGGCAGAAAGGGGTAAGGGGAGAGGTACAAACAACACTATCAGAGGATATTTCCAAATAAGCATGACAAACCATTGCTTTGCTGTTCTTGAGAAGAAGATTTCCCTATTAACTCCTATTTACTCTTTGATTGTTCCTCACCCTAAGCAGGGGTCATGATTTTGAAAATAAAAGAATCTGCACTACCTATCCTTCGGCTTAGATGAGCTTAAAATGTAGTAAGTGTACTCTCTAGTTAGCTTGTACTATCAACAGGTATCTTAATTTGACCACTGCTTTGTTTACATTTTATGACAATTTAATTTTAGGAAAATGTTTTTTTTAGCGAATGCAATGATTTCGTCAAGAATGAGTGCACTTAAGCTATGACAGTTGGGTCCCGGTGTTTTATGCAAAATAAAATCCATTCATTAAATTATATTTTGAAGTTAATATTAACAATGTCTTAAGATCAGGTTTTGGTATATTATATTACATGAATGTACTAAATAATGCCGAGCGACACTAGCTTTTGAGACGAGGGTCTAACAGGTCTAGGCGGCCTCTGTTTTTGGAGGATATATTTTATCCCCTAAAAACAGAGGATAGAGTTGTCGCCACCTACCGGACTTTTCAAAACAAAGGGCAATCTACACTGATTTTTTAACCAAAACAAATAAAATGTTAAATTTCAGACGATGAATGGTTAAATCTAGGTATTAAGTTTACAACGGGACTCAGAAGGCGGAACTACATTCTGTTTTTGTATTATAATTAGCCTTGTATACTGTTGTATTAGCCAAAAAAATACAACACGGTCAAAAAATGAATCTGATTCAATTTATTAAAATTAAATGCTGTTTTATCCCTATATAAATTTTGGAGAAATATTTTCCAAGCGATGTATAATGTCAAAATTTCTCAATCATTATTTCTAAATCATTCCTAACAGAGTCTACATATAATATTTCGATCCAAACGATAACGAAAATTCAAAGTTACGGAAAAAATCGTATGTTGGATAATTTCCTGCAAACATGTTTGCTTTCTCTGCTTTTATTGTGTCCCTTTCAAATAAAAATAGCATACATTAGGTGAAATCCGCACCCCCTAACTTTTCCTCTCTTCTCGTGCAAACTGATTCAGGTACCTTCTTAGCCCCCCCCCCCACTTTTTTTTAAATTCATCTTTTTAAAATCTTTATCTCTGACGACTGCAGTACATACATCTTTTACTTCGTTTTTAATGTCGCATTTCAATAACACGATAAAAATCTGTGACATCAAAGCCCATTGCAGAACTGTCTGTATCTGTATCTAATTAAACTGAGATTTTAAGAACCCTGAAATAAATTGGGATCAATCTCCATCTACAGCACGGTTAAACCGTCATCTTTATCAGTTAAGATTGGATAAAATTCAATCACGTCTTTCCCGTTGACAAAACTAATCTGACTGAAACTTATGTTGTCCGTGGAAATATATATACTCCCCGTCGAGGCCTCATATAGGAATTGGGATGCTGAACAGCTATAAAGTGTGTGGCAGTGCTTTTTCTTGATTTCTCTATTAAATAATACTTATTTTATCTTTTATCAAATTGTTTTATTTGCGAAAATTAGCAGACAGAGTGTATTTTTCCTTTACAGTACGTTTTCTTTTGTGTTTCCCTTTTCTCTAATTTTTGATTAATTAAGGAATGTTTTTTAGTTTTGTGTGAGTTATTGGTGTGTGAATCACACAGACTTGTCATGGTGGCATATTTCATGAAGCGCGCTAGCGCTTCCTGAAAAATATGCCTATGTGCAAGTCTGTGTGATTCACACACCAATAATTCACACTAAACTGAAAAACATTCCTTATATTTACATTTTACCCGTTTGGAGGCAACTGAAATATACTCAATATTTAAATTTCTCGCTGTCCTATATTATTGCATTTTAGTAACGTCGCTGCAGTCGTCTCATTGTGACGTCACGTTAACGCACGTTTCTCCGTGTATATTTCTACGCGTGAGTATACATGAAAATGTTTTTCAAATCAATTTCACAGTAAGCTTACTAGAAAAACTCGGCGAATGTAAATATATGAAAATAATATCATGTTTGTATTGTTTGAGCATTTAAGTGCCTAATTTTTTGTCTTAGAGGAAATAGGGAAAAACATAAAAATCAAACAAAATAACAAGAAATATTAAGTAGAAATGAATCGTAAGAAGTACCAACTTTGAAAGCGTTTTGTAAAAATTCTAGACATAGAAACTTAAATCGCCACATACAATCGATAGTTTAATGTTTGAACTTTTATTTAATTGTACTCTCGTGCTTGCACTTTTTGATAAAAGATAGTCACAAGGAGTTTGAAAATTACCTGTGTTATCCTCTTAAAACAGAAGATAAAGTATCCGACATTGCATTGCGGTTTCCATATATGGGAAAAAAATTGGGCTGCCATATTGAATTTAGCGATCCTCCAAACACAGAGGCCGCCCAGACCTGTCTAACAGTTTTGTTACATTTCTATTGTAACCGTCTTCCTTGGAAGACGGTATAGTATAGTTGAAGTTTTTTACAGTCTTCGGACTATGCACTTCCTCTCTTTTGTGATTGGTAGAAATTGCATGATGAGAAAATTTTCAATTATTTCATTGGTTGAAATGCTGTTCAAGGCAAGGGAGATAACTTTCTGATGATCTATTTTTCGTACGACTTAACAATTTTGCAAGATTTCCAATCTCAAAAAATGACAAAACGAACAACAAAATCAGCAGTAATTATTTCTTAATAACATGATATTTTTTATAGCAATAAATAAAAAGGTCTCTTTAATTTCATTATGAATAAAATTTGATAGTTATTGCTTGCAGGCTTTACAGTTTGTTATTATTCTTTTTCCCTTTCTTGTTTGAAGAGTGAATGGGAATCAGCCGAGGTTTGCCAAAAGCTCTCGGCCAGTCAAAGTTTACGGAGATGACCGAGCGACAACCGTGGTAGGGCTAATGCCCGTAAAAAGCTAATTTAGAAATTTCAAAAGAATTATACGGCCTGTTTAAGTATAAATCTGTTAACTGTTTAAAATTGTTGCTAAAGACGGTAAGCTTTTTTGAAAAGCTCTACTTGTTAATCATATACATTTCAGTTTAAACGACATTGGTTATGTCGAGCCGCTACTTGGTCATTGGTCTCATTTGCAAAGAGTGGAAATTTTAATTTTAACCTTTACATATCCAAAGGACAATGTTGGCCAAGTTGCGGCTCATATCTATGTTAAAATAAATCTCCAAACTACCGTCAATTTAGCCACTAAAATAACAGGTCCCCGAGTGTCAACGATTGACATTATAATCATTACTCACGTGGCAATCTACGGTTCGATACGCCAGAGCTTTCATTCAACATTTAATTGTGTTTTTCATTTGAAGTTACTATTCGGACAGTATATATAGCACTTCCGACTTCAAACTATGGAGGATTTTTAAGCAGATTTTAATAAGGTTCGAAAATTATATGTCTCTTAATTCACTTTTTTTTTCGTTAGGAGTGTTTTAAAAGAATTCTGGTACTGGTAGTGAGATCAGTAAATATAGGCTAATGTCACTTCAGTATAAGGTCTGTAGGGCGATAAATCTACCTCATCCCTAAACACTACAAGTTTAGCTTTTAATAAAGCTGAGAGAGTCAGCCAGCCACAGACCATTTTCTGAGAAGGATATGGAAATAACGAACAGTATTCAATCTCAACGTCCATTAAACAAATATACAAAATAAGAGCAGAGCAAACACGGACCTCCGAAACATCAGAGGTGGGATCAGGTGCCATGGAGGAGTGAGCATCCCCTGCCGACCGGTCACACCCGCCGTGTGCTCGTTGTCATAATCAGGAAATAACGGAAAAAATCCGTAGTCAATTCAGTGTATAAATAATGGACTAACAATTGATATGAAAAACGTCAGTCAGCATTTCATTCAATGATAAATTGTATTTGCTGACAAGGTCATTGTATCGACCATAGAATTTACGAAATGATGACTTTAAACGAGACTGTTGATATTCTTGTTTCATCAACTTGCTTGTCAATAATTTACCTCGTTTAAGAAATTGTTCATACGTAGAGCATGCACTTGCGTATCGAATCAACTGAGATAAAAATACTCCGTATGCAGGTGATGAGGGTATATTGCTGCATAGGTAAGGGAAGTTGACGATAGAAAAGGTAAAGTCATCACGTTTATCATATAGCTTGGTTGTTAGATTACCATTAGATAATGTTTAAAAATTAAAGGGAACTGAAAAAATGCTCTCAACATTTTTAATCATTAGAAGATTTGGATGCTTTAAAAAAAAACCCTCGTCTTAACAGTTTTCCGCATAGGAACAAAAGTGTTGGTGCATGCAGATTCTTCTCTTTTTGTCTTTTGATCAAAACAACAGAAAACGTAATTTTAATTTAAGTTCATATTCAAAAAACATAATTTCATGAAGTTATAAACCATGCTCATTATAGGATTTTTATAGGATTTTAGGAGGGGGGGGGTATGAACATTATGGCAGTTTAAACAAGCCCACGGCCACCAAACGGGACCTCATAAGCTTCACTATTACCCCTGTTAGAGCATGTCATGTCGCAGGTGGAATCACTCAGGGATTCTGTGTTTAGGCAATTGTGACACTCTTGTCCCTGCGATACAGTAACAACCATACAAAACCCTTAATTGAGAATATCGATAAAGGACCCAGTACATTTTCTTGTACCTTAAGAATAGATAAATTTCATGCAGACGGGTCCCATGTGCATGTAACCTTTGTTAAGATTAATCTTTGCATAATACAGTGGTCTTTTTTGTTTTTTAATTTGTTAACTTTTTTTGCACTACACTACAGAATGAAATTGGATGAAATGTTCAAAGAACTTTTATAATATTTTGGCATTGTGCAAATTCTATCCGACTTTTTGATCTGACATATACGTTGGGTTTCCAATAGCAAAACATGGACATTGTCATTAAATTCATGTTTTATTTAGAGTTATTTCCGTTTGTCCCTTCGAGTTGTTTACATATACATGGTGATCCAAAATATCTGATACTACTTTGACTTTCAATATCTTTGTCAATAATCCTTCTACATATTTCATTTATACATCATTTAAAACTGCTAATTCTACCATTTTAATAAATATGAAAATATGGGAAAAAGTTGACGTTGTCATGACGTTATGACGTCATAAATCTGTCATTGTTTTTTTTGCATGGATATGTCAAATCAGAGAGCTGTAGAAATTGTCCAATTATATTTTGAGCCACATTCACCCTTTACAGGGATTCGTGTCATGAGAAAATGTTATCAATTGGGCAGTTAGCTTACAAAACTGCAGGTTAACAAGTTAGTGAAGATATTACAAAAGACTGGATCAGTAGAAGATGTTCGTTTGAAAAACATTTGAAGGACCCTGACAATCAGAACTGTTGAATTTGTTGCAGTTGTTGAAGAACTGATAACGGAAAAGCCACAAAAGTCAGTGAGAAGTGTTATGAAAAATCAAGGAAACATGCCCAGTTATGGAAGTGTATACAGAACTTTAGGGCATTACTTAAACTTTTTCCTTGTACAATACCTATGATATATTTCCAACAAGATGGAGCAACCCCACACAAATCAGAACAAGTTCTTGGATGGTTACAGAAAAACATTCCGTTACCAACTGATTTCGTTCAGGACGAACTGTGTTTGGCTACCACATTCTTCTGATTTAAGTCCACAGAATTTTTTTCTGTGGGGATTTTCAAAAGACAAGGTGTACACTCCAAAGCCAAACACCCTGGATGATCTGAAATCAGAAATTACCCTAGAAATTCGGAAAATTACACCAGATATTTGATCAATAACTTTAAGAAAAGACTTGAACTCGTGATTGAACAAAATGGACGTCACGTAGAGCATGTGCTGTAAATAGCAGCATTATTTTGGGACTGTATTATTATTTAAAATAATGTGTATAAAATCTGTGGCATGTGTTGTATAAAATGTTATAACATATGTTAGAATTTGAAATATTTAAATGAAGAGTTTCATAAAATTTTAAAGAATTACTATCACTTGAAATGGTATCAGATATTTTGTATAAGAAAAACATGCATTTTGCCATTATAATCATATGGGAGGCGCGGGGGAGCGGTGTTATTTAGTGAGCTCATTGCTCACAGTACCTCTAGTTTCATTTTATTTTTTTGCTACCTACAGAATTGTTGTTCATAGCGTTTAAAGCGTATCCTGATACTGTAGATACTCTGTATGTCTCCAAGGTCAACTCTCCACCATACTCTTTTGATTGCGACCGACGGACCAATCATTTTAGTTCGCATACATGTATTGATGTCTCCATCAACTGCGTTGTTTGCTTTATACATGTGACAGTTTGTTTGTGTACATGTCCATGTTGAACTCTGTGCAGAATTCTTTCCCTCTGATAAATTATCTATAAGATACAAAAATACACAATCCAATGACGTCTGAATAAGATGCAGAATAGAAATGTTCCGTGCAAGAAAAGAAAACAATTTTATTCGGGTATAACCAATATTTGCTCCCCCAAATCAAACTTTGATGGAGATTTATTTAATTAAGTTCTTAAACAGGGGAGTATATGCTGACTTCAAAGCAATGAATATTTTCATAAGTAATGACGCCATATGTACGTAATGACGTCACAAACATAACGTAAATTTCAGTTTTTTTATGAATTTTACACAAAAATGTACACATTTCGTCGATATTTTGATTAAAAGTCACCGAGCCCATGTGTGTTCAGGATCAATGTTTTTGATACAATGTGTAGAATGATAATATTAATGAAATATGTCAATATTTTTCCTGAACAAACTTGCGCTCTATAAATTTCAAAGCTCAAATTGTTGATTTTTTTTTCTTTCTAAAAAGGAATATAAAATCGGACTAGTTTGTGACGTCATAAAAACAAAAATTGTGAATACCCTACTTTGACACTATAATAATTTCTGTTAATTTATATTCTTCATACAGTTTATTGAATTCAACACATTTCAGGAAGTTTTCAAAATTTGACCTTTGTGAGGGCAAATATTTACAATATACTGCATATAGTTCTTTGTTTAATTTCTTCATTTTTTAGTTATTGTTAAAGTATGGTTGATAGAAATCGATGCTCATTTTCATTATAAACTTTAGAGATTTACGACAATATATGTCAATGTATTCACAATCAGCTCAATGTTTCAGATGAGGCATCGATATGTTAAACATTTAAAAATACTTTGCAGCAGAGTGAACGGTTTTCAGAGTTGAACCTTTTTAATTGAACATTTTCTTTCAGCTTGTTCAATCACTTATACATGTATTTACATTATGTGATCAAATTTCAAAATTATCCGAGTTAACTTTTTAAATCTGACGAAGAAAATCAAAAGAGTACGGCTGCTTCTCTTCATTGATAAAGTAATGGATGACAATGTAAGGCAACCTTGTTGTTAACTACATTTTATTACATGATGTCAAGAATATATCAGAGGAAAAGCTGACCGATTAAGGGAACGACTGCATGAAAAAAACATCATGACAATAAAACTGGAATATCTTACTCAAAAACCGTACGTCAAAATGAAACACAAACAACATACATTTGAACCTTCTTTACTTCGTAGAGGAACTACTTTGACAGTTTTAAACATATTCAAACATTTTTGTTTCTTCTGGAACACCTTTGCTTTGTTTCCTGGTATGTACACATTCCATGGTTTTGTATCACGATTTGCAGTACCTCTATTCGTAGAGAACTTGTTTCTTCTTGTATGTTATAAACGTCCCTTTCAAGAATGAATTTTTCACTTAAATGAAGACTTCACCACTTCCCGGTGGAGATTGATTGATTGATTGTATGTTGTTTTACGTCCCTCCTAGGAGTTTTTCACTCAAATGGAGACGTCACCGTATGCCGGTGAGGGGCTTCAAATTTAGACCTATACTCAGCACTTAGGGCCATTGAGCTGTCATCTCTACAAATGTGTTCGTAACCTTTAATATTTTGGTTTTCTGCAAATTATAAAACCCGATGAGTTCAGGGTTGCTCAGGCAGTGACTCTGGAGAAAGTTAGCGAGGCTATACAGCAATATGGAGTAAGTTATCCACGGACATTTGGCTAAGAAGTGACTAACATGTAGAGACACGGTAAACAGAAAAGTTATGTTACGTTTCAGTTTTCAGTACCTATAATATCTGTATAATTTACTTCAATCGATCTCTTTTTAATTCATTTTAATAAAAATAAGTATTCTCTATGTTACAATTTTTTGCAGTCGATCATAAATTAAAATTACTTTTTGGATAAAAATGTTGCAATGTAACTGGAACTGGAACATCATTTTTTGACGTCATTAGAAAATGATGCACCAAAATGACTTGCACTGACAAATCAGCTGAATGCATAATACAAAAATTTAACACTTGAAAAACAGGAAAATCTTATTGCAATTGGAAAGGCACAAAGACCATTTTTCTATCCATTTAATAAATGAAATGCATTTTTATAATTCTACTATGTTCATGCTCACAATGACAAACAATTCATTTGTTATTTAAATAAACTTTTTAAGGTCATATCCGAAAGACCTGTGACTTTTACTTCTAATGCCGAGCACTTGGCGAAGGAATAGTCACTACCAATATTGACTTCTTAGGTTTGACGCGGCGCCGCGAATAAGAATTGGACCGGGGCCTCCCGATCACCAAGCGAACGCTCTACCACTAAAGTATCAGTCACATTATCCAGCGATGGGGTATACGATGAGAAGCCGATGCGTTTTTTGATAAAATGGCGTGGTTGCCGGCCGGGCACCACTAGTGATCGGAAGGTAACTGGGGCCATTTTGCGAATCGGTGGGGTCATCGGTAGGAAATAATTCGTAGTTAAAATTCAGCGATGTCTCCAACGATGCCACACATCGCTCCTCATCGGCAACCCATCATTAACACATCTTTCACGGATCGGCCGATGTCTGGCCGAGCATCATCCAATATCCGTTGAATCTGAGGTCATCGGGGGATTGAGTGGTGACCAACAGATAACGGCCGATCATCGGTCGATGTTCGACAAAACATTGGCCCGTAATCAACCGATGTTCTAACGATGTTCAACAATGTATGAGCGATGTAATATACATCGGCCAATTATCCTGGAACATCGTTTAATGATTAGCAATGCTTCGCTGGGCCTCTGAAAGTCCGGCAACCACGCCATTTTTATCATAAAAGGCAATGGTTGCCCATCCAATAACCATCGCTGGATAATGTGACTGATTTTGTAAGGACTACTTAGCCGATGTGGACCGATGTTAGGGCATCGTTAACACCACGAATTACCAACGATGACCACCGGTCTACGGCTATAGGCCGGGAAATGTGACCTAGGCATAAGTTACCTTGAACGGTCCTAGTGGAAAAATACAAATTTTGTTTTATACTAGTCACTCAGGGCCATATAGCAGGAAAGTATCTTTTGTATGCCAGCAACTACTGTAACAAGGGAACTCGATTTATACGATTTATTTATACGATTTATACGATGTCGTTCGAAAGACCAGTCTCCACGTCCCACAGTGGGGTTCCAAAGCATTAAGCAGACGCTCTAACAACTATTAGGTTTCGTGTTTGTACATGTAAAGCAGTTTGTAGTTTCGTAGTTTATTCACAGTGTCTGACCGAAGTTAAAACATTTTTCCACGAGTATTCGGTTTTTTTGCAATGAAACTTGCAAGGTCACTGAACAAGATCCTTAAAGCCGCTTGGTCCGATTCTAATCGCTAAAAATATATATTCGTTTTTCTTCTTGAAGAATATTTGTTCATATATTGTATCAACTTTTGTCAAATTATATCCCCAAAGTCTTTATCTTTTAAAAGATATCAAAATTCAAAATTTAAAAAAATAATTTTTGTTAGGTCACACAAAAAATAATCCTATGTTGATCATTGTTGATATCGCGTTAAATTACCTTCGAAAAATCTAATTTATCGCTTACATGTTTATCTCATGAAGAACAAACCCGAGCACTTTTTTTCCACAACATACATATTACATGTAGGTTGTACATGGACAATATTTTAGCTCCTTCAAAAAAATCATTTAAAATATCTGATTTTCCTTTCTCCTTTAAATATGCATATCAATATAAAAATTACTATGGATTATATTCAATTAATTTCTTAATTTTGAAAAGATGTATTATGACTGAGACTCTTTACCAATAGAGAAAAAATATAATCGGGTTTGAATTATCTTCAATATTAGATATATCCGATAAACTTATTTTTTTCAAAATTGACTTCACAACAGATCTTAACTTCCGTCAGGAACTACTGTTTGTCAATAAGGTTTTTGAACTGCGTTTTCCATGTAAGGATTGTTGTAATAAACTATAAATCAATCTTATAATTTATTTTTATATATTATCTATGTAATGACGTACTTTTATTGTGTAAGTTAATATGTGCCTGTTTCGGGTTAAGCGGCTTTAATGTTAAATGGCCCTCAGTTTGGAGTTCAAAACAAATTTTATTTTGTTGATATGTTTTGAAAACTCTCTATATGACTGAAAAATAAATGAAACGGGACGTACAGCTGTAAATAAGCATATAACTATCAATATTTCAATCTAACAACTTTTAATTGAAAAGAAATATAATACGAGGGGTTATAAAAAAATCGTTGATTTGCACCATAAAATTAAAACTGCTTCAGGTACTTTAAAATATATTGCTAGTATCATCCCTTCTATCTATAGAATAAACCAAAAATCATGTATTTATATATATATATATATATATATTAGGGATGTCAAATCGGTCAATTTTTAATACTTGGTTACTCGGACGTTTTTCCGATCGAGTACCCGGGTACTTGGTGAAAGTGTAAATATGAACAAGTAAATTGATGAATGTAAAACATCTAAACACTTGCAGAAATAAAACCACATGTATACACGTAAATGCATTTCTGTTGTAACAAGGATTAGAACTTCGTGCCCGACGAAATATTCAATACAACATTTATTTAAGTTCAATTTAGTTATCAGATTAACACAAGAAATAAATCGTAAGTGGTTCATGGTGTTTTTGTTTTAAAAAAATAATCTACTCCGTAATTGTAATGTAACTCTTTGTTGCATTTGACGTCAAGGTACATTGTATATATCAGTCGTACAGTTTGACTTGAACTTGACCAAGTTCTAACAGAGCCGATTTACGATTTTCGTATACTTTTCGATCCTAGATTTTATAGTATCACGGGACGGTATTTTGTAGTTTGGTGCAATGATGGACATCATTTTTTTAAGCCTTTGCCGTCAACTATTTGTACATGTATTGGCATGTAATGAAACACAAATATATCAACAGTCGCGCGTGTAATATCATCTGTCTCTATTCCCGAGAAATTACGGCTTCTCGGAGAATTGACAAAATTATCTAATTTATTTAATCATAACAGATCTTAAAAGATGTTCAGTGAAAACAAATAATTAAAGAAAATCAAAAAATAAGGATAGAAGACAGCCGAAGGTGAGAAAAGCCAGGTAACAGGCGCTTGGTCACGATAATTACAGTATAAACACTGCCACGGGCGATAACGGTCATTTAGAGGAGTAGGAAACCCTAATTACTGTATGTACAAGTGCAATGAGTATTTTACCTTTTAAAACAGATTTTTTAATTCATTAATAAATAAGCTTAGAAATATTCAAAAATATACATCCGAGTAACCGAGTACCGATTTTAGTATTCGATACTTGGACGTTCGATCGAGTACCCGGTTAACCGGGTACTCGTTGACATCCCTAATATATATATATATATATATATATATATATATATATATATATATATATATATATATATATATATATATATATATATATATATATATATATATATATATATATATATATATATATAGATAATGATTTTTAAAGTATTAATTGTTTTGTATATATATATATTATATACATTAGTAATGTTTTTGAAAGCTACATGTATATGTCCAGACAGAAAAACATCGAACATGACGTTTTTCGATCTAAGTGTAATACCGAGAAACAACTTTTTTGTAATAAACATTTGACGTCCGAAAATTCCTTTGAATCAGGTATGTGATGGGACAATATTGTTCCGTAAAATTTGCAATATTCACCTCATACTTTAAATTCTATAAATCTTATCGTATATATTTTGTATGGAGTGTCCAAACAATTGAGAACTTGAAAATGACATAAAAGGGGGCTGGGGGTTCGTTTTCAAAAAAAAAAATAAGCTTTTGCCCTAAAAAACTGGTATACACCTAGGAAATTTTTAAACTGGCTACAGAGATAGAAAATGCATCCAGAGTACTTTTCAATGCCAAAATAGATTAAGAGAGAAAAGAGATGCACAGTTTATTTTGAATTGTTGTTAAGGTCAAAATTGTCTGTCATGTCAAAAATGACACTGTTAATGTGCTGAAGATATTAATAGCTATTCTCTGTAACCACTTGAACTTTGTTGCCTCGTATGGTGACCGATTTTGATGAAACTTCACCAATGCTTAGTACTTGACACCAGAAATAAATACTAAACAAAATGTCGTTGCTAATTGTCTATGTTGCTATGGCAACAGCAGGAAAAGTGTGAAAAATCGAGATTTTCAGCCACTTTAAATCTTGACTGTGGCTTAATAAAAACTGGAAAAAGCAAGCAAACCATTCTCACAAAATCAAGACACCTTAATGTCACTTATACTGTAAAGAAACTGTTTAGTATTTATCTCTAAGTAAGTGGTAACCAAGGGTACATTTAGAATACATTTAAAATGCTGAAATATGCTGAAAAGCACTCCGTATTCACCAATGGTAGGTGTTACATGCTCAAACTCAATCAACGACTTAAGAAAATTGTTTGACCTGAAGTATATAAGTATAAGCAATATTATTCTATAAATAGATTTTATGGTTGCCATGGTAACACAGTGTAACCATGCAAAACCAGTAACTAAGATTGTGTTAATGCTACTGTCTTCAAGAAAAAAAATAAAAATTCAAAACTGACAAATATGCATCCTTAGGACCTTGCATCACCAAAACCATATGAAAATTGGGTATAAATGCTATTTTGCAGTGTTACCATGGAAACAAAGTACCTGTGCTTAAACGTGAATTATTTTTCACTGCATTAAGAATTAAAATGCCATAAAATCAAGAAACAAATTAAAGGACTCAGCTTGAATAGTACTTATCTGTTAGAACTAAAGTTGAATATCATATATTGAAAAATTTGATGAAGAAAACAACACTGTTGCTATGGTAACCAAGAGGGGAAAATGTCCGATTTTGTGAACTTTATATCAATATTAAACCCTTTGTGCCAACTTTTTGCATCCACTTAGATATTGGATGATATGCAAAATTAAAAGTCAGGTTAGCTGTTAATAAATATCGATCATAAAAATTTTGGAAATCTACATTTAAGGGTACGTATCAAAGGAAAGAAAATATTTTTCAGGTTTTTAAGCATATATTTTCTGCTTATTTCCATAGCAACCCTCTCTATTTAAAAAATCTTATCTGAATTTTTTCAAATGGAAAAACTAGGAGCACACCAACATCTTTAAAAAATGTTCATTAGTTATGGGGAAATGTGCTTTTTAAAAAGATAGAAGCAGATTTAAAGATACAGAGTGTTACATTGAAGGCTCTCTGTGGTATAAAAACCTTGGTAACCATTGCCAACCAAAATGTCATATCATATTTTGTTCTTGGTATATGATTCAATGCTTTTTTTCTATTATTTGGTCACATGTCACCCTATGATTGCTTTTTATTTTTAAGTGTATGACTTTATAAAATTCAATGAATATTCATTTTCACTTTTAATTACTTTGTTACCATAGTAACGTATGTAGTAGTTTATTTACCAAATATGTTTATCATGCATTTGAGACATCTGACCTTCAACTTTTGGAAACAGTCATTGTCAATTGTTTGCTTTGGCGCAAATATTAACTTTGGTGCTCTAATCATGTTAAAATATGCCATTTTTCGAAATCTAAGACATGTTGCCATGGTAACTATAATGCATAGCAACCAATTTTTGCCTGATTTCAGTTAAGGGCATCAATGACTTTTATCATAGAGAGTTTGGAGGAATTCTGAGACTATGCGTGCCACGGCTCCTATATAAAATTTCAAGTCGTTACAGAGAATGGCTCTTTAACTCGAAACCAGCGAAACCCTGACCCACTGGTTCTTGGGAGAATATTTCAAATATTTTCTATATGTATTCCTATGTTAAACTTTGATACCTCATTTTAGACCACCTACCCCCGAGGGTCATGATTTGAACTACATGAAAAAAATTCCACATTTTCATCTTTCCTGGTCCATTTTTTCTTGAGAAGAAGAATTTTAATTGCAATCATTTATTTATTAATAAATCAGAATTATCTCCCCTTGGAGGATGACGTGGCTTATATCCCCTCTACCCAAAGATACTTTGTGACAAGTATGATGGGAATTTGCCCAGTAATTCTAGAGTAGAAGATGAAAATCTGAAAAGTTTACGACAACAGCGACAACTACAACGATAGACAATGGGCACATTTTTATCAGAAAAGCCCACTTGGCTCAGGTTGGCTAACACGAAGCTGTATATACTCGTATTTATCACATATAGCCAGACCGAGACATTAAGCATTTTTCTTTCTTTGTGAGCATGTTTCATGTGAATAAAACATACCCTTATTCTAACAAAGTGTTATTCATTCTTGTATGGGGAAAAGTTAAAGAATATATAAGGAAATAAATTACTCTAAGTTTTATAGTAAAATGCCTGATGTTGTAATCATCAATACGGTAAGGCACAGTTGTACACCTGCCTGAACTGCAAAATACCTAAATGCCTCATCAAAAATACACATCCATTTTTTAAATACATAGACTTGATAAATAGATTTAAAGTTTTCAACATTTAATGTAATCACTGGAGTATGAAATGCATTTGGCCGCATATAGCTTTTATTCCGTTTCTTGTTATCGGTGTGTATGTTGACATATCTGTTGAGAATATATGCTGTGAAGAATATAAGAAGGAGTGATTTTCAAATGTGAAATGTTTTTGAACAATCTTCGTCTCATTTATCCATTTACAACAAAGTTATGAGGAAAAATATATACAAATATCAAAAATAAATGTTCTGTCATATTTGTTTTATCTTATTTACAGGTCCTGGAGCAACGGTGCATATTTTTAATGTAAATTGTAGAAAATGCATGTATTCTACAGGCGTAGAAGAAAGTGTGGTCATATCTTAGATCAAACACAATAAAGAAGCACTGTGTTGTTGTTACTCAATGAAGAAAACAACCTTTGAGAAAATGTTAGCAATCAAAAGTTTATGATTTCTTTGTATGAGACACACATTTTGAAAACAGCATTACTTCAAACAATACAGATTTCTAATAGTTGTCATTTAAAACATTATGTGAAAGACTTACCATATCCGTTTGTTGAGAATGTGTGCATGAGCAACAACAGAATCAAAAACTCCATTTGCACTATTGAATAGTTAAACAGAAGGAGGAAGTATAAAAAGCACTGTATGAATGGGTTTAGATAAGCGTGTGTACGTAAGAGTTATTAAAAGGGAAGTTTTTTTTAATTTTTTTTTTGTTTGGATAAACATAATGTAAGCTATTAAAAGATATATAAAGACTGGCTCAGTAAATTCTGTCAAGGAGGAATTTTCTTATTTAGAATATTTTTCTCAAACATTATGCCACTTTTTTTCTCTAACCTATTAAAAAGATGAACAATAAGAATCTCAATTAAATACAGAGCCTTGGAAGATATGTAATATCAAGCATATTCTAAAATAACTTATGTCAGTACTTGTTATTCGCAGCTAGGATAAGGCTGCCCGTAAAAATTTGTAGTAACTTCTATGAACTACCTAGATAAGACGTCATAATAGAATATGACGTCAAGTCAATGCATACTTGAGCTGACATGACAGGGAAAGTGTCATAATTTTTACATAGCATGTAGATTTATTTTGGGAAATTTTTGTTTCATTCAAGTGTTAGGATTGTTTCTAAGCTCGAGCGTGCTGTTATTATGTTGAACTTTTGAAATTTAAATATCCGTATTCCTTTTGCTTGTCCGATATGCAAAAATGCAAACAAAAGGCAAAAATTATCGGTGAAACGCTCCCCTTACACGTCCGTAGACAGAGTTAGAATTTATGAATCGTGTTTATATTAAGCTTGCACAAGTAAAAGACAAGGAAAAATTGAAGTAATTCTGCGTAAATCTAAAAGAGATGTATGTCCCATAACTGAATACTGCTGGGGGATTGTGTATAGTTTATCTATTTTTATATAAATCGCGATAAAGAGTGGGTGGAAAATACCCCTTCTTATGATGATAAGTTTAATTCATCGTAAAATATTTTCTAAACGAGAAAAATTTAACCTGCCCCAAGCACTTTCTATGTACTAGAGATCACGATGAATATGATCTATGTAGCAAACTTTGCACAATATTTTTGTTTTGCACTTGTGCCGAAGCGATATTTGTGCAACAATTAGGAATAACATAAATTTCCGTCACGTCATCAACACAGTCATGTGACTTCACATAGATGCTTTAAAATAATACCTGATTTAACTATTATCTCAAGTTGTCTGCAATTTTAAACATGCAAGCATTACATATTAGAATTAAAATCTAGCTCTGAATAAAATGTATATTTTCTTGGCATATTTAGCTTTCGGACAGCCTTATCATAACTGCGTTATAACTAAAACCCATTGATGTTGTCATCGTATTCCTCAATATTCCACTTAAAGGAAATGCCCTAGGTACACTTTACAAGAATCATTGGGTGTGCATTTTTAAACACTCCTTATGTTAATAAATCAGTATCTTTATTAACGAAATAAATAAGGACTCAGTCATAAAAAAAGACTTAAATATTTTTTTTTTTATTTTGGACCAGAAGATTAAAAAATTTAACGTACATTTTTCAGACAAAAATAGTTCATGCTAAATCAGTGTAAATCTATGTACCCAGAATAATATAACATTTGCATTAATACTTCAAATTCGTTTATAGCATTTTATTTACCTAGCACATTTAGGGGGGGGGGGATAAAATGCATCACTTTTTTGAATACGAGAAAATTCTATTATTGGACTTAAAACAACATATAATTAATCAACTAATCAAACAGTGTCCATGATTAAGACAACGCTCATGAAGCGTTGAATGAGTCTTTAATTTCATGAAAGTGGTCCTATTAAGCAGGATACACTCTAAATGTTCTCCCCATATCAAATGTTATTTATGATCTCATTGACTTTTGGATAACTTTTTGTGGTTTCTTTGTTGCAAATGTTAAACCAAACACATTGCCATTTTGTGAAAAAAAATGTAAAAAGAAATGTTACAAGGGGAAAATACAAGAGGTATGACATGTATAATAAAAGATTGTTTTACGTTCATGTAACATTCTAAAATGTGATTGAATTCGACTCCTTTAACATTCACATCATAATTGACGTCAATAAAATAAAGTGTTTGATTTAGATTACTTGATGAACAATAAATAGGTAACATAATCTCTTTTGTTTAGAAAACAGAAGCAGGAAAGCTCAATAAACGTGAACGTAAAGACCATACACAGATTTATTGTTTTGCAAACGTCCTTAATCAAGAAGCAATTCAATATAATAAATTAAATATCAATAGTTTCTTGTCTAGAGGGTAACAGTTAACATTGATACAAATCGGAGAACAAAAGTAAACCACTGCTAAACCGTCGGTTTACAATGGTTTTAATTTAATGTGTCAATTTCAACTTTTTTCCTTCAAAAAAGGCATCATAAATTTTATGGTTCCACGTGTTCCAATTTGTTCAAAATAAAGGTGTAAAATTATAGTCTTTGACGTGAGGTGAATTATTGACAAGATGTCAAGCAAGATAAAATATTAATATCAACAGTATCGTCTAAATTAAACATTTCGTAAGTTGAAAGGCTTGAAACAATGATCTTGTTAGCAATTTAAATCTGTCAGCGTCATGAATTTACTCTTTTATTTTAACTCTAAGTGGAAGTTTGTATCATTTCAACTCTGAATTGTCGAGGGACTTTTTCATTATTTCCCGAACATTCAGCTGGAGTACACATCGTGTGTGACTGGTACGTAGGGGATACCTACTCCTCTATGTCACCTGATCACACATCTGACGCTTTAAAATTCTGGGTATGCTCTGCTCATATATTGTTATGTTTAATTCGGCCTTTGAGATTGAATGCAGTTCGTTATCTGCATATATTTAAGTATACGATATATCACGTACTATATATGTACGATATATTCTTAATATACGCGTGTAATAAATGATTGAGTAATTTCGCGAGAAGCACTACACATGTACATTTAATAAAAATACCCGCCTTTATTTTTATGGTGCTGAAATCTTTTAAAATCTCTTGATGAACTTTCAAATCGCGAATTATTATTCTCGCAAATTGCCTTTGAAAATCTCATTCGTGATAATAAGAACTCGCACAAAATAAGGAATCAAATATGTAGTATCAAAGATCGGTATCTTATACGGTTAAGAACATAATTTTTCTATACAGTAGATCGCTAAAATATTGCAAAACATTGTTTTCTTCGGGTAGTAATTGACTTTATTAGCGAGACAGAAAGTGAGTTTTGGATACTTCTCTTTATTTTTTTTAAAGTATGCTAATATACTTCGTAAGAAAACTATCTTGAATGATGATGCATTGATAAAGTTCTTGCGATTATAAGCATTTTACAGTTCATAATTTTAAATGATTAATGCATTCACTTTTTGAGGACTGAATGCATTTTCAAGAGAATATTGACAGATGCAATGAAAACATTTATAATGAAATTATCAAATCTATTTATTTATTCTACAGAGTTTTTTCAAACGATAGATTGTGATAGGTATTATCCTCACTATTTATAACATTTAGGTCTTGATAGGTATGTGTATTTTCAGTCTTTGTAGCACTGACGTCACCACATTTAGCATACTGTCTTGATGCTTCCAATTCACTACGAATGTATCTTCTAGTAAAGAAAAATAAAAGTTAATGCTGTGCTAACAAATTAAATTAAAACTTTTTAAAACTGATTGAGTAAAATTACATTAATTTGGTTAAAATTGACTCAAACGATAGTGATATACTTACCTTCGGAGTATGACTAAAACAGTAGATACGTGGATGACTATTGATACAGCTAACACTACTGACAAAGCTATGACATAACCGTAATAAGAATCACTCTCAGAAGAAGTAGCAGCTTCCAATTTTAGAGACCCTACAAAAGAAATGCAACAAAACTTTATCGATTCAGAGTTAAATTTTTTTTTCTTCAAACATGAGCCAAAAACAGGGAATAGCTTATTAGAATTTTATATATTGTAGATAAAGGGATTCGGCTGTTCATGGGGAGAGAGAGAGAGAGAGAGAGAGAGAGAGAGAGAGAGAGAGAGAGAGAGAGAGAGAGAGAGAGAGAGAGAGAGAGAAAATGAACAAAGAATTAAATGTAATGAGTCATGAATTACCTACATGTACCGTAAGCGTAAGACAATACTCACTTTTCGTATTTCTGTCACATTTAACTCCTGTAAATGGTTCTGCACAACCGATTAGACAGGTCCCATTTGTCCTGTTGCACGTGTTGTTGAAAGCACCTTTACCACAAATTTGTTCACAATCCTCTCCATACCTTCCATCATTACACTCTTTAAGATATTCGACATAAGGTGTTAAATATGCGCATGTGTATAAATAGCAAAACAAGTAAAACTTCCTTTCAACTTTCGTATCAATTCAAATATTTAACGAGAAGTGTTAATTGTGCCCTCGATCTACCCAATTTTTTTTTAATTTCGTTTTTGACATTTACCTTCTGAACAGTTTAACCCCATCCAACCTGCCTCACAACCGTATGTACACACACCGTGAATGTTGTCACATGACTTGTTTCTACAGTTAATGTGACACGAATTGGAACAGTTTTTACCATACCATCCCTGGAAACAAGCTTAAGAAACAAGATGATATTAAACAGAATAGTTAAATATGCTTTAAAGAAGCTATGTTTTTAAATTCGATAAATTGCATTTTGGTCTTGTGAATTTAAATCAATAAAGAATGGCATACGTTGTTCGCATCTTCGACCAATATAACCATCAGTGCACCCCTGAATACAGATACCGTTGAAAGGATAACAGGTGTTGTTGAGGCAATTTGAACAACTTTTTAAGCAGTTATTGCCATAAAATCCTTCGTCACATGCTACAAGGAAAACAGAAATGAATAAAAGTAAATAGAAGTCACACAGTTTTATTCGTAATAAGATTTATAGATTTAACATTTGAGGATTTCTTGAAAACAATACAAACAGCAGTTGTTTAAAAATAAATATCCATACCAGATGTTTTCATTAAACCTCTACTGTTATTACTCTATATAAAATTAATTCCATAATACTGCCTTTTCCTTAGAAGAGATTATTTTCCTCATCTGGGGTGTACACTCTGAAGATCACAGATACTCCTTGGAGCCACTTCCTCAAGAATATCATAATAATTTAAAATGAACAGTGGAGAGAGCGTTCAAGTAATCTCGAGTCTAGTGCGTTATGTTATAATCAAAGTCACTATGGCATGCAATATAAAAATCATCCCGGAATTCACGTAAAAAAAAAGAAAAACAATGATAATACTTCTAAATACATAGTATTTTTTATTTTCTTCATACTAATATTTTTATTCAGTGGAATTAATAAATTAGATATCTACCGATATTTATTCACATATATTGCTTTTAAAAACATCTGAGTCTCTAGTTCGATAAATGTCTTATGATTGTTTCGGTATAATAAGTAAAACGGTTATGTAATGTGTATTTAGGAAACAGCAGTTATAGCTCCCATCAAAAGGAAACTATTCGCCGCCAAGGGAAATAGTTTCCCCCCTCGAGGAAACATAAGATTGGTTTTCTCTCATACGCATTCATTATTTGTACGTATTATATGTATAAATTATGAATACATCTACAATTTCCTGGAAAAATGTAGACAAGAACGGGACTAAATTTAAGCTTACGTTGCTACTAAACATAAGATCCCATGATGAAAAATATTTTCATTACTTGCATATGCATGTATAGAGATGTAGGAAAGATGACTGTACATAATAATCGCAATGTCGTGCAGCATAAGACAAAAACATACAGATCTGTAGTATATTATAATGATTTTGACAGGTGGCTTTGTAAAAGAAGCCTTTCTATTGAGTCCTCTAGTTAAAAAAAATCAATTCTCGAGAGGTAATAGTGAACATAGATATCAATCCAGAGCTACGATATTTCCTGAAATTTAAATATATTACATTTAATGGTTCTGCCCATACATTGTATTCCTTGTTCACAAATGATTCCTTTTGCCTACATGATCGGTCACTGTCTTTGTGCGTACGATAAAAGAACTCGGGTATGTTAAGAAACCATATAATTCTTTTCTCGTGAAATTTTAAGTTTGATTATTCATAAAAACGCTGATATTCGGGCATTATTATTAACTATTGCATTAAGATAAAAGAGTGTCTAGCGCAAAGGCGTGCACCATCACCACGGCATCACATTATCTCTATTAATAGCGAAATGTTCCTTTATACAAATGGTAACAGAGCAACGTACTTACAGTACCCCGGAGTTCAATAATTTTCTATTGGTATATAATAGTCAAAAAACGTGAATTATGGCTAAAGAGTGCTGCTAGAATCCCAATGTTCGGTTAGTAAATTAATTATTCCACTCATTCGCACGAAACATTATCCGATGTTTGGAATTTTATACACTCATATGACCCAGGATTTGTACAGATCTCTTGCTTGCTTTGAAATATCTCGCTTACTGTTCTTTTTTTTGCATTATTTTTGACACGAATGACAGTGGAAATTCCAACCTAGGGTACGTTTATGGCTTAATGTCTCAAAATGGAATATACGAAATAGATGAAAATACATTAGCAAACCCTTTTAATAAAACTTAACTCCATATGAATTTCACATAATATTCTCTATACTTGCATCTAAACTCCATTGAACGTTTTTTTTTTTAACATACTATTTTAGCCAAATTCTCTTTACACGACATGATCAATACCCAAGTTACTTGTACTTGATGTACACATATGACGTCATCTGTGCTGAATTTTTATAAAAATGTGATCCTTACATTGCGGGTTCGAATCCCACTATCCTTCGGATGAGCATGTATAATCCGAGGTCCCGTGTTGCAGTAGCTGCTGGCAGGAAAAAGATCCCTCCCTGCTCAATCGCCCTGAGTGCCGAATATAGGACAAAATTTGCAGCTGTATATGAGTAAAAAAAAGTCTGGAGAGGGACGTTAAACAATAAACAATCAATCACTGTGTCAAAAGCTGTTTCCTGCAGTATAAATAATTATATTCTGTGCCCTTGAACCTTATTAAGCAAAGCTATACTTTTTTTGAATATACATAAATTACTCGTTAAACATATGTACCCCTCCATATGAAATAATATACGCTTAAATTTTGGAGACTTTTTAAAAGAACAATTCAAAATGCCTGTAAAAAGGAGTATTTCAGTACCTTGGTTAGATTTTACAAACAATTTACATCTTTTCATATTCACTTAATATACTTACCTTTATAATTGATCCAAAATAACTTAACAAAGATGTTTATTTAAAAAAATCAACATTATATAATTATCACTGAGTTTATTTTTTTATATATATATATTTTTGCACTATATCCTAGCAATGATTGTTATACTCGCCTTTCGATATTTTTAAAACTGGTATTTGTTCAACTCCAATGAGGCAGCCTTGATGTTGATTTCTAATGACTAGTCTTATTACTTTTAAAAACAGACGTTAAAGTTTGCATTCCTTTCCCTATAAGTGTAAAACCTGTTGACTGTAGAAGTACATTTAAACTTTGTGATAATGCAATTTGATTGATATACAATCTTATTTACACATCGAAATTCTGATAGCCACTGTATAAAGCTATCAGAATTTCGGAGCTGATTTTCATCAGATTGGTGTTGATGATACTTTGTTTTGGATGTACATCTATAAGATTATTGAAGAGATATCAAGTAAACAAAAATTCAATTTCAATATTTTAGATAACAATACATTATATACCTTATTCTTTTCTGACTAAAAAGGAACTATTTTTTTTAAATGAAATATGATTACATCTTTCTGCATTCTAAACTAAATTTCATCTATTCAACCAGTGCTTGCTACATTTTTGTATTAAAGTATTACCAATATCGAGTACTTCTTACTTTTTTTTTCCATCTCTGCACTCTGTTTCTGATAAATCACTTTTGCTGTCACTTTTATTTCAGTTATCTTGTACATTAAGTTTTCCTAAGCCAAAGACTCAATTGACATTTCTCATCGAATTATTTAAATTGAAACAAATTGTATATTGTTTAACGTCCCTCTTGAGAATTTTTCACTCATATGGAGACGTCACCGTATGCCGGTGAAGGGCTTCAAATTTAGACCTATACTCGGCACTCAGGGCCATTGAGCAGTGAGGGTTCTTTATCGTGCCAGCGCCTACCGTGACACGGGACCTACGTTTTTAAGGTCATATCCGAAAGACCCGTGACTTTCACTTCTAGTGCCGAGCGCTTGGCGAAGGAACAGTCACTACCTTTGTTTACGTCTTAGGTATGACGCGGCGCCGCGAACGAGAATCGAACCCGGGCCTCCCGATCACGAAGCGAACGCTCTACCACT
>PRKT01000465.1:249534-273219 GCA_003671525.1 Saccostrea glomerata
CCCCCCCTCCACGAAATAGGATTTTCGACTTTGGGCAACTTTTCCCTTTTTATTTTTTTGCTTGTCAACTTCAGGTAAGTAAAAAAAAAATTTTCTCTGCCTGCCCCCCTTTCAAAAACGATGCTATACTACGCCACTGTTAGTTCAGGTAATTTATTAACCGTGAACGTCCATAGACGAGACACAGTCCCCCCCTTTTCTTTTTACGATAATGGTAGAATATGAAGAATGTGTTACCCATTCTCTTACTTTCTGTTGCAATTTTTAACATGCACGTTTTAAACAATACTACAAAGCAACTAATATTTGATATGATTAAAATAAATCATAATGTGTGCATGTACTTTCTCAGGAAGGTAACGGTAAAGTTTAGGTTAGACCTTATAATCCATGTCTAGAAATGAATGTAAATGAAGTTGTGGAATGTGTTACTTGTGGGATTAATGTATTTCTGGTATTGTGGTTTGTCATTCGGTTAGTATACAATAATCGGTCTGAATTAATTCATGATCATCCTCATTATGCATATAAATTGCAGAATTTCTTTTTCAAACCATATTTTTAAAACTATTTTTATTGGATGGGGTGGGTGTTAGATTCTGATTTACTGAAAAGTATGCAAACTCATTTAGTTACGAAATGATTCTATAAACATATTTCTTTTCAATAATTTAAGCATAGATATAAAATAGGAAACGGAGGGCTAGGAAAAATTAATCAAATGTTTAAAGATTTACAAGAAATAATGGTTTAAACTTAAATTTAACAATTTGAAATTTGGTACACCTAATCTTAACTGTTTTTGATTTGAACACGCATTTATTGAGATATACAAAAGGATTGGAAACAAGTTTGACAACTTACAAGTTCGTCATGTGAATTATAGACCGATTTCATAACGACATGCAAAGAAGAAAATGATCGAACTCTACTACAAGAGACCAACACAATTTATTCGTGGATGCGGAATATCTTGTCAATAAGCCAAAAAGTCGTCAGAGATGATGCATACTTTTTTCCCGTAGTAAAACATTCGAAACTAAAACATGTAAATACATATAGTAACCGTGATAAAAGAAATGTGGTATCCTTTAGATGAAAAAAAAAACCTGTCGCACTTTTTAAAAACTCAGGTATTTAAATGTAAACTAAGACAAAAAATTTCTTTTTATATACTCTGTATTGTGTAGACTTTTAATTCCCTGGATAGAGGCTGTCTCGAGTTTTTTTTAAGATAACTACTTTGATGGTGTAAAAGAGACAATTAAGTGCCTCTGCTTAATTGGGGTTGAACCCCAGGCCTCTGGCTTGCGAGTCCAGTACTAGTGCTCCACCAAATCAGATTAAGGGTTAGCATGCTAGCCCAAGCTCATTTAGGAAGATGAGCATATATTGTTTGTACTACCACAATATAATTTTTTTCATATAAATTTTGCTTATTTCCTTTTACTGTTGTCTGCCATTTTCTTGCATTAAAAAACATAAATTGGAATAGCTTTTAGAGGAAGAGAAGATTTTTTATTTGAGTAACGTTTTGTTCTTTTGCAATTGTCCACCCCCCCCCCTCCTTTCATTTTTCAAAGATATAGTTTACAATGTTTATTTTTATCATTACGATTAAAAATCATAATTATTGATATTTTTAGGGTATTAAATGAAATTTTTTTTTGAAAATATATATCATGAAATCATCAAATAGCTTCACGTTATTTACGATTTTACGTTATGAAAATTCATGAAGTTACGCACGCGTACACTGTACGTCAAGGTCAATATTCCGTCTTTGTCGTGCGATATTTTATTTATTTATACACAGAAATATATGTCATGTTATACATCAAACGAAAGAGAAAGAAAAACTCTACAAGAATCAATAAAAAACTGAAAATGTCAAAATTCTTCGTTAAGGGAGGTTTTTGCTTGGCGCGTCACATATATAATATAATCTACTATTTTTTCTGTGTTAATGTTTTGATTTAAAAATTCTAATGATGTTTATTATTTTTCTTTATTGTTCCAACTATCTGATTGGCTCAAACTGGATCACATGATCAAGTATAAAAAGTGTTACAGACTGGATGTTTCTATTTTAAAAATTTATAGACCTGCTGCTTCTAAAATTAGAAACGTTCTCTGTGAAGCAACAATAGTGCTGACGTCATAATAGTCTTTATAGACTGGATGTTTCTAAAAACAGATACTGCAGCTGGTTTTCATTACTGTGACGTCATAATGCAATGACATAACAATGCCTTGTGTGAGAAGGTACTGAATATTATAAAGAAGGATTTTAAGACATTTCCTATTAACTGATAAAAAATAATAAAACAATTGTAGCCTTTTGATTCGGTACAATCCCTCGATATATAGACCTTAGAGAAAGCATATCGACCTCGCACTTCGTGCTCGGTCGATATGCTTTCTCTAAGGTCTATACATCGAGGGATTGACCTCATCAAAAGGCTATAATTGTATAATATTCCTTCCCCAAAAGCATCATAAGCATTTCATTACCGAATCGAAAATATCCATGACTGCTTTCTTGATAAATAATAACAATTTATTTGAGCTGTGCTTGATTCCTGTATGTTTGTGCTCTAATCACGTAGTACGGACATGTTAAGGGGTTTTGCTAGAGTAAATTAAAATATGTATCCAAATTGTACACAGAGCATTAAAAAACCGTTAACTGCTGAGGAAGAAGGCTTTACTCAGTAGTTTACACTTTCTTGAAAGAGTTGAAATATAGGCTCCGGACCAAGTGCGTCTATACATATTAAGAAAAAATATAGCATGCTTCGATTATTGTAAATTTTGATCAGTAAATCAATATACAACTAGAATGTCTAAGTTTGTTAATGCATGATCTGTCCTTATACATGGAGCTTGTCTTCATCGCATGTACCACGATTTTTTATAAAGAATTATCTTGAGAACCAATCTAATGGCAATCAGATCAACCATTTCTTACCATTTAAGGAAGTGTTAAAGTTTGCAATTCATGATTGCTTTGCATTTTCTGTTTTAGTCCAAGTACAAAAAGTTGTTGGAGATTTTGACCAAATATCATGGAAACGATATTTCTTACATATTAAAAAAAATACAAAAAATTAAGGACAGGTGAAACAGACAATTCCTTTTTCTTTAGGGGACACTTCATACATGTATCATGTCACAGCTAAAGAGTTCAAAATTCTTAGATTTTTTTTTCTACTTAGGCTTGAAAATGAAATTGACATGGAAAATATTAGTTAATACTTAAATAAAATGACTAATATATACAAATCACGCTTAGTAAAGGTTAAGAGATGAAGACAAATTCCATTATGTTAGCTTGGTGTTAAAAGTGTAATATAAAGGTTAAAAAATATACCAAGCAATGTTTATTTTTTGAGGAAAAACTTTTTTAAGGGATCAGGTTCAATTGGGGAAAGCTATTTCTTGTGAAATAAATGATCGAAAAGGAAAAGCTTGTACCAATTAATCACCTCTTTCAGAAATGAAAAGGAGGTCCACAGTTCAGAAAATTGTTTGTTTAATAACAGTTACTCTTTAAATGTATCTTTTCATTTTTTGTTACCAGACTAAATATGAAATTTGAAAGCATTTCATTTTGTCTGTAACAGAGTTACTTTTCCTAAATTTTTCATAATGAAATATTTATAGATCAATACAATATATTACCATTAAATGTATTTTACAAATTATCATTATATAAAATTCAAGTTTGCTGAACTTATTCATTAGAATTACTTTAATGAAACCCCTGTTTTTCCCTTGGTGGGGTGTTTCGGCAAAAGAACGAAAATCTTAACAGAATGTCTTTATAAAAATACAGCATAAGGATCTTTCATAATTACATGTTTTGCAATAATGCATTTTACAAGTTTTCAATTTTTTTTTTTTTTTGGATATTATCGAACGTCTATATTTAAGATTTTTGAAATATATTATATACTTAAAATCTAGTACACTGAGTTTTATGGTATACGGGGAAACTGGACGTTACCCGATGCATGTGCGCATTTATACAAGAATGATATCTTACTGGGGAAAATTGATACATGGAAATGCGAATAAGATCTGTAGAATTATTTATTACATCTTTATTATAAATACAATAAAAATGGGATTAGTAATCCATGGATATCTTTCATACAGAATATTCTTAATACAACGGGGCTCTGTTTGTATTGTGTTAAATGGATTGCAACCACAATAAACCAAAAGCTCAAAGACCAGTTTTTACAGAAATGGTATAGTGATATGAATAATTCCAGTAAAGGTATTACATATCAAATTTTTAAACAAAGCTTGAATGTGAAAATTATTTAACTATTTTACCAAGAAAATTTAGAAATATCTTTTCAAAATTCAGAACAAGTAACCATCGTCTTCCAATAGAGATTGGTAGATGGAATAATGTTGAAAGAAATGAAAGAGTGTGCAATTTATGTAATAGTAATCAGATAGGAGACGAATTCCATTATTTACTGGAACGTAATGCATTAAACAGTACCCTAAAAGATTTTTTGTTGAAGAAATACTATGTACATCCAAATATAATAAAATTTTGATACTTGATGACAAGTACAGATCCATCATTTTTACGACAATTGTGTATATTTATTACAAAAATGACTCTGTCCTCCTGTAATTTCTGCTCGTCCATAGTTATTGTAAATATTTATATACGTACCTCTTGTACCATGTATACGGTTTTTCAAGAAAATAAATGAATGAACAAGTCCACTGATTTTTTACTGATTAAAAATTGGTAGGTTTCACGGCATTTAGTTAACTGACATATAATTTTTGGGCGTTGGGGGTGAGGGTGGGGGGAGATAATGATTTTAATGAAAAATATACCACTGCTGCATAGAAAATAGGAACTGATTTCATTTGTATCAAAATTATGAATTTCAAAACAATCAGAAATTTGGCTTGGATAACCTTTATTTAACTAAAGTGTGATCTAATTTTAAAGAGACAGCGTGGCAAAAAAAAAAAACCCGGAAAAATTGACAAAAGAAGAATTTTTACATGATATGCATTTTTTTTAGTTCTTGAAGGTTCATATATTATACCTATATGCCAATTTCAGGTGTCAAAACAATTTAAAAAACCAATTTTATGGAGAAAAATAGAAGTTTAGAAAGCTTTGATTCGATTCCATGGATATTAACCTTGGATGAAGAGATATTTCATGCAATTTTCAGGTATGATGATTAGAACTTTCCCCTACTTTTGGCTTGTTGTTCACAACATATAAATAAAGAAACGTGGTAATGACGTTGTTGACACTGACAATAAAAATATAAAATTTAAAAATAACTGTAAAACGACAATTATTTTTTTTGAAAGTTATACTGTGCACTTATTTTCTTGGTTTGCATTGCATTGGAGAAAGTTCATTATATCCATATATTAAGAACATATTTCTTTTCGGATACAATTATTATTTAAGTGTTAAATGAATTACAACGTTTATGACCAAAAGAGTATAAAGGGGTCTATAAAGGGGTAAAAAGAAAAAAAGAAATTAACAGTTTCTGTCATGATTAAAAACATGTACATTGAAAAAGCTTACATCTGTAACATTGTCTTCTCCCCTTAATGTAAATTGCTTTTTTACAACTTCATTTTTACAGATTGTGTATTGTTTAGAGATCTACCAAGGGAAAAAAATCGACCAATAGGATTTGTCTTTTTATTCTAAAAGAACATGCTCTAACAGAAATTTTATAATATCCATGATAACGATTACTACAGCAGTATAGATTTATGGTTAGATATATAAAGCCGTGTATAATTCTTTTATTTACATGTTTATCAAAAGATATATATGTATAATGCTTTAAAATATATGTTTCAATGTTATTAATGTGTCTCTTTTAAATAGCAGAGCAGACGTGAAGTTGAACATGCAAAAGAAATGTTAAAAATTTCCTTTTATACATATGCCTTATATAAATAAACTTATCAAATGCACAGAGAGATAAGTCCTTGATAGTAGTATACTTCCTTGTTGTAAAGGCTGTTTTAAAATTGTTTGGAAATGGGGTATCTTATCTTGTTGTTCCTTTCAAATATATTATCAACAAATGGATATGGTAAGTCTTTTATATCAATATAAATATAATTTGAGAGATAGTGTCAACCAGTACTTAGTTATAAGAAATTCAATTGTTTATACACGTATTTCTAACTTAATGAATGGTGAATGTACAAAAAGAGGCCTAGAGGCTACATCGCTGACTTGAACATTGTGGCTAGGAAAAAGCATAAATCAGTTTAGTATTGGAAAGATTAAATGTATGATTAAAAGATTTTTCCGATATATTCCTATGTAAAACTTTCAAAGTCCATTGATGCTTCACACTACCCCCGGGGATCATAATCTGAACAAACTTGACATTTACTCTACCTCTCAGTGACTCCCTGTGAGTTCATATTTCCGGGCTCATTTGTTCTTGAGGAGAAGAGGAGGGCATGGCCCTTAATTTGAACAAGCTTGAATCCCCTTCACCCAAGGAAACTCGGTGTCAAGTTTAGTTGAAAATGGCCCAGAAGTACTGGAGAAGAAGATAAAAGTGGGTAAAGGTTACAACGCCAAAGACGATGACAGTGACAGACAACGCACAGATTTTGACCAGAAAAGCTTATGATAGCTTGTTGCAACCACTATTGAAATAGTTATATCAATAGTGGTTGAGAGGGCATTTCGATAGCAAACATAGTTAGTAACCACTATTGAAATACGACCACTATTGAAAATCTACCATTTTATTCCACAATGAAATGGTAATATTAGGAATCACTGTCTAGTTAGGAGAGTATGACAAGGACATCAACAATAGTGGGAAACATGGGATAATTTAAGCATAACGTGCTTCGCCCGTTATGCAAATTATCCCATGTTTCCCACTATTGTTGATGCCCTGGCATACTCTCCTAACTAGACAGTGATTCCTTAAAAGACCCACTCAAAATACCTCAAGAAAATTTATATTTAAAATATAGTCTGGATACACCCTGTCGTAAACAGTTTTCCCCTAACGGTCAAATTTATGATATCCATTTCTAATTCAAAACTTTCATCGATATGATAAATAAGTTTCTTATTTAATTATATGTAGACCCAATATTTCTCAGTTAACTTAAAATAAAGATATCACATTCATACAAAACAATAAATAATTCTGAGGTTTAATTAACTTGAACTTGCCATATCTTTTGAAGCAATGAACAATAAATGCCGATAGTCACCTCATGATCAATGACAAAGTGATCAGAGCATCTGCTCTAGAATCGCTTAGTAAGGAAATGATCTTTACGTTTTGAGTTTGAGTCTACTGCGAGAAGTGGAAACTGGTCCTTTCGATGGGAGCATATACTAGTGAACCGAGATTCCTTGTCGCAGTAGGCGTTCGCACAAAAACGATCCTTAAAGGCTCAATCGACCTGATTGCCATGTATAGGCAGTTAAGTTATATATGTCTACATGTTTATCTTTTTATGACCGTCTTCGAAATCTGTCCCTTAAAATACTTAAAAGATATATATGAGACTTTATAGATTTTTAACAATAAGAAGTAAAAAATGATCTTTTTTCTCTTTCGTTGGATGGAAAATAGTTTGTTTCAAGAGAACTGTGGTATTTCCATGTTCCCATATTTCCATATTGAAATGTTACATAACAGCAACTTTTTGCACTACACGTTTATTGTGTATAAAGTGAATATTAAAGTCTATTGAATTCATATCACCAATCAATTATTGTTTTTGAAAAATATAAGCTCATAATTCCAAATGCATGTGTGTGTGCAAACGCACGTTACTCAATTTATTTTTTTGCACACGTATTTGCAGTTTTGAGACTATATCTTTCAAAACTGTCTTTAAAACTTTAATTATCTCCAAACAATGAATTTAGTCAAATATTTTAGTGTCCCTACAAAAGAACAGTTTCAAAGTAAGCGTAAAGGGCTAAAACGAACTTGAGTTTTCCGAAAGGAATTTGTTTAAATTCATAAAAATCATTCATAAAATTTATAATATGCTTATCAAAGAGAACAAATTATCAAAAAAGATCACTTTCTTTCAAAAAAGTATCGTTTAAAGTTTATTTTTAGTGAAATACAATTTGATCGAAAGATAGAAGTAAGGCAATTTGAAAAAAAAAAATTCAATCCCTATACACTCATGATACTTCCTATGCTATATCTTTATAATGATATACAAATTCTGTCATTTGAAAATTGACAGTAGCTTCTTTAGTCTTTGGCTTATTATTTTATATTTTAAGTTATTTAAAATCAATTATTAAATTAATTAATACTTTTAAGAGGATCAATTTAAAGTATTTTTGATATTCAAATAGCTTGTATGTTTGGTTACTATGGTATGGAGTGTAAAACAAAATGCACAGGACATTGCCTTGCTGGTTCTTCCTGTAATCATATAAGTGGAAAATGCGATCATGGATGCGAGGAAGGATGGATGATACCAAGTTGTGATCAACGTACGTAGGTCTCATGTCTCATTTTACATTTCATATCTTTCTTCTCAACGAAGGAAAAATAACTTTAGTTCAAAATTCATCATTGAACAATATATATTTTCCAATGTGCTTCCTTTGTCTCCTAGAGCTAGTAATGACTGTGACTTAAATGATATTGTGTAAAACTCCAGGGCCATGCATAGTGACAGTGTTATCAATATGAAAATGAAGAATTCAAGATAAAAGTAAATGTAACTTAATTCACAAAGTAATACATTTTGTTTACCATGTGTCTTATTTTAAGCCTGTCAGGATGGGTTGCATGGGCCTAATTGTGTATATAAATGCAGCAATCATTGTAAAAACAGTTTACCATGTGACAAGGCAAGTGGGAAATGTGAAAGTTGTGCACCCGGATACATTGGAACATTTTGCAATAATTGTAAGTACGATCTGCATTTCCTAGCTATTACAACCAAGTGAAAAACAAACTTGCAAATTATTTTTCAAAGACAGATTTTTAAAATGAATACCAAAAGGAATATCTTCGGCATGACTCTTTGTGCTCACGTTTAAAACATAAATACAATGTAAAGTTATACATGTTTCTTCCAGCGTGTTTAAAAAGCATGTATGGTCAAAATTGTTCTGAGAACTGTAATATTAAATGCCGAGGTCAAAACTGCTTCTATGTAAATGGATTTTGTTCTGAAGGATGTGAAGACGGATACCAGGGAAACACCTGTACGGAAAGTATGTCAATAAACCAATTGCAACAGAAAGATGTTGTAATAACACTCTATAAAAATATTTTTGATACATCCTTCAAAAATATTTAAAAGGCAAAGCAAGAAACTAATAATTATAATTAAGTTCAGAATGAAAGAAACCCTCAATCGAAGCTTATAAAAATAAATTGTCTATTCTTTGTTATGTACTAAATACGTGTGTTACACGGAGGCCTGTTTTAAGCTAAATGAGTGATAAATATTAAAACAGTATTTCTAAAAAATATATTTTTAATTATTTGTAAACAATACTGTGTTCATTTTTTTTATTCTAAAATTGTTTTGTACCATGTGTAAAGCTGCAAAAACTTGAATTGTTGTTTATTCCATCTCAGTTATTCTTCCTTTTTTATTACAAAAGAGTGCAACGAAAAATGGTATGGAGTCAACTGCTCCAGACATTGCAGCTTTAACTGCCAAAGGGAAGTGTGTCACAATGTAGATGGAACGTGTAGCTATGGATGTAAACCAGGATGGACAGGTTCAAACTGCAGTCAATGTGTGTATACATAAGAAGGTCTACAAATTGAAAAAGTATTCATATAAACTAAGGAATTTTATTTATAAATGTATTCAAAACCAATCTTGACTAAAATTGGAAAATTTTAAAAGACACTGCATCTGAATTAAATTCAAACTTTTGACAAATTGTTGTTTTACGTCCTATCTAAGATAGTTTAACTCATTTATATAGAGACGATATCTTATACTGGCGAAGGGCTTCAAATTGTACCCAATCCTTAGTGCTTTACTTACCAATAAAAACAACTTCATATCCTCGCAGGGGGAATATTAAGTATACAGAATTTCTACATTGACTTAATCAGTGATACATTATGAAGTTATAGTAGGCAAGATGACGTTAATTCAAGAACTCAAGTTACGTGATATTGGTATTTAGAGATGCGACTTCTGGAAAGGGAATAGAAACGTGTTTTAAACATTAACAAAACTAAAATGTTTTTATTTTGTATGCTGTATCTTACATTTTTATAAAAATCCAGCACCGATGACGTCATATGTGTACATCAAGTACAGGTTACTTGGGTATTGATTATGTCGTGTAAAGAGAATTTGGCTAAAATGGCATGTTCAAAGAAACGTACAATGGAGTTTAGATGCAAGTATAGAGAATATTATGTGAAATTCATATAGAGTTAAAGTTTATTAAAAGGGTATGCTAATCTATTTTCATCTATCATATTAGATTTAAGACAGTTAGCCATATACGTACCCTAGGTTTGACTTTCCACTCGTGTCAAAAATAATGCAAAAAAGAACAGTAAACTGGATTATCTGTACAGATCGAAAGTTTGCCTTCTAAAATACTATGAAAGTGCTGCTAGAATCCCGAGGTGAGCATGCTTTCGCAAAAAATCCCGGGTCATATGTATTAAAGGAGTGAAGGAGTGGAATCGAATAATTATTTTATTGACCAAACATTTGGATTCTAGCAGCATTTTTAAGGCATAATTTTGTTTTTACTATATTATTTACTAAATGAAAATTATTAAACTCCGGGGTACTGTTGCTCTGTCAGCTTTTTTCATCAAGGAACATTTAGCTTTTAATAGAATTAACCTGATGACGTGGTGATGATGCACGTCTTTGCTATAGACACTCTTGTATCTTAATGCAATAGTTAATAATAATGTACGTTTATCAGCGGTTTTTTAAATTGTCAAACTTAATATTCTTTAGAAAGTTTAAATTTCATGAGAAATGAATTGTATGTTTTCTTAACCTACCCGTTTATTGTGATATTTTTCTTCATGGGATCTTTCCGTTCAGTAGGAACATTAGGAACATAAGCTGACATTAACTCCGGTTCTTGTCTACATTTTTTTCAAGCAAATTATGTATGTATTCCAAATTTAACCATATTATACAGTATTGGAATGAGTATGATTGAAATACGAAATTTATCTTTCATAGAGGGGAGAAATTTTTTGCAGGGGGTGCGGATAGTTTCCTCCTGAGGGGAATTATAAATTGCTATTTCCCAAGTACACTTTCCATAACCTTTTTATTAATTATACCGAAACAGTCATAAGATATTTATTAAATTAAAGAGAAAGATGTTTTTAAAAGCAATATAGAGGCATAGAAATTATCAAAATGCATGTGAAAAAATGGTAGATATCTAATATATTAATACCACTGAATAAAAATATTACTACCGGTATGAAAAAAATGAAAATAATTTTACTATGTATTTAGAAGTATTAGCATTGTTATTTTCTTTTTTACGTGATTTCCGGGATCATTTTTTTTATTGCATGCCATAGTTACATTGCATATAACATAACGCCATAGACTCGAGATTTCTTTAACGCTCTCTCTCTCTCTCTCTCTCTCTCTCTCTCTCTCTCTCTCCAATGTTCATTTTAATTGATTAAGATATTCATGAGGAAACAGCTCCAGGGAGTAGTTTTGATTTCAGAGTGTACATGTATACCCCAAATGAGGAAAAAATAGTCTCTTCTCAAGGAAAAAGGCAGTTTTATGGAATTAATTTTATATAGAGTAATAACAGTAGTTACATAATGAAAACATTTGGTATGGATAGTTTTTTTAAACTGCTATCTGTATTGTTTTCCAGAAATCCTCAAATTCTAAATTTATCAATCTGGTCACGAATTAAACTGTATGTATGACTTCTATTCACTTTTATTCAGTTTTGTTTTCTTTGTAGTATGTGACGATGGATTTTATGGTAATAGCTGCTTAAAAAGGTGTTTAAATTGCCTCAACAATGCATGTTATCCTTTCAATGGTACTTGTATTCAGGATTGCAATGATGGTTATATTGGTCAGAGATGCGAACAACGTATGCCATTATTTTTTGATTAAAATTCATAAGACCCAATTTAAAAAGATTAAAAATAAAATAGTTTCTTTGAAGGATATTTAACTCATCTGTTTAATATCATTTTGTTTCTTAAGCTTGCTTCCAGGGATGGTATGGACGAAATTGTTCCCATTCGTGTCACATTAACTGTAGAAACAAGTCATGTGATAACGTTCACGGCGTTTGTACGTACGGTTGTGAGGCAGGATGGATGGGGTTAAACTGTACAGAAGGTAAAATTCACAAAGGAATTTGATTTGCAAAATTAGGTAGATGGCACAATAAACACTTTATGGTGAATATTTGAATTGATACGAAAATTAAAAGAAAGTTTTACTTGTCTTGCTGTTTTATACACATATGCATATTTCATTTAAAGAGTGCAATGATGGAAGGTATGGAGAGGACTGCGAACAAATTTGTGGTAAATGTGCTTTCAACCACACGTGCAACAGGACAAATGGGGCTTGTCTAATTGGTTGTGTAGAACCATTTACAGGAGTTAAATGTGACAAAAATACGAAAAGTGAGTATTGTCGTACGATACCTAATTCATTACTTCTATTATTACTTTATTACTTTAATTATTTGTTCATCCTTTATCTCTCTCACTCTCTCTCTCTCTCTCTAAACAGTCGAAAACTTTCATCTACAATATGTACACTTTTAACAAGCTCTTCCCTGTTTTATGCTCATGTTTAAAGAAAAAATATTTTTATAAATCTGAATCGAAAAAGTTTTGTTGCATTTCATTTGTAGCGTGTCTCAAATTGGCAGCTGCTAATTTTTCTGAGAGTGATTCTTATTACGGTTATATCATAGCTTTGTCAGTAGTGTTAGCTGTATCAATAGTCATCAATATATCTACTTCTTTAGTCGTACTCCGAAGGTAAGATAATTATTATAGTTAAAGTCAATTTTAACCATGCGTATGTCTTAATAAATGTCAAATTATTCTATAAGATTTGTAGCACGACATAAATTTTTATTTTTTTTGGCTAGAAGATACTGTCAAAGTGGATTGAAAGCAGCATCAAGACAGTATGCTGAATGTGGTGACGTATGTGCTACAAAGACTGAAAATACACATACCTATCAGGACCTAAATGCTATAAAAAGTGACGATAATACCTATCATAATCTTTCTTTCGAAAATACTCTGTAGAAGGAATAAATATGATATGTTCATAACAAATGTTTTCATTGTATCTGTCAATATTCTCTTGAGAATGTATTCAGGACTCAAAAGGTAAATGCATTAATAATTCAACATTATACTCTGTAAATCGCACTGTAAATTTACTTGCATAATCGTTCGAGACAATTTGCTCGCAAAATAGCAATTGCGTATATTAGCATACCTTAAAATAAAAAAGAAAAGTATGCACAATTTACTTTTAGTCTCGCTAATAAAGACTCAATGTCTACCTTGAAAAACAGGTCTTCGTGATATTTTTCACGATCTACAGAAAAGAAACTGTTATAAACCCTAATAAGATATCGATCTTTGATACTGCAGATACCTTATTTTTTATGAGTTCTCATCATCACGAATGGAGTTTTCAACGGCAAATCGCGGGCATAATAATTTGCAAATGGACAGTTGATAAAGAATTTTATATAGATTTTAACACCATAAAATAATACAAGAGGCCCATGGGCCATATCGCTCACCTGAGCACTGTGGCTAGGAAAAAGTAGAAATTGGTTTATTATTGAAAAGTTTAAATCCAAAAGTAGTCCCATGACCAATCATGGCTTTGCTATTCTTGAGAAGATTTTTAAAGAATTTTCCTATATACATGTATTTCTATGTAAAACTTTGGTCGGCCATTTTGGCACCGCCCTACACCTGGGGGTCATGATTTGAGCAAATTTTAATCTACACTACCGTAGGATGCTTCTATATAAGCATGATCAATTATAGCTTTGTTATTCTTGAGAAGAAGATTTTCCTATATATTTCTATGTAAAATTTTGGTCGGCCATTGTGGCCCCACCCTACCCCCGGGGGGTCATGATTTGAACAAATTTAAATCTACACTACCTGAGGATGCTACCATATAAGTTTCATCCTTCCTGGCACAGTGGTTCTTGAGAAGACGATTTTTAAAGAATTTTCCTATATATTTCTATGTAAAACTTTGGTCGGCTATTGTGGCCCCGCCCTACCCCCGGGGGTCATGATTTGAACAAACTTTAATCTACACTACCTGAGGATGCTTCCATATAAATATGATAAATTATGGCTTTGTTATTCTTGAGAAGATTTTTAAAGAATTTTTCCTATATATTTCTATGTAAAACTTTGGTTGGCAATTGTGGCCCCGCCCTACCCCCGGGGGTCATGATTTGAACAAACTTATATCTACACTACGTGAGGATGCTTCCATATAAGTTTCATTCTTCCTGGCACAGTGGTTCTTGAGAAGAAGATTTTTAAATCATGCCACCAAATTTTTATAAATTCCCAATTATCTCCCCTTGAATGAGGGCGTGGCCCTTCATTTGAACAAACTTGAATCCCCTTTACCCAAGAATGTTTTGTGGCAAGTTTGGTTGAAATTGGCCCAGCGGTTCTTGAGAAGAAGTCGAAAATATGAAAAGTTTACAGACAGACAGACAGACAGACGGACGGACAGAAGGACTACAGACAAAATGTGATCAGAATCAATATCTCTATAATTATCTATATTTCGGTTTCAATTTTTCCCTTTTCAAGAACAAGTAGAGCTTTTTAAAAAAGCTTCCCGTCTTTAGCAACAATCTTAAACAGTAAACTGATCTACATCTATCAAGCCGTACAATTCTTTTGAATTTTGTATTTCTACATTAGCCTTTTACTGGCATTAGCTCTACCACGGTTGTCGCTCGGTCATCTCCGTAAACTTTGACTGGCCGAGAACTTTCGGCAAACCTCGGCTGATTCCATTCCCTTCTTCAAACAAAAGAGGGGAAAAGAATAATTACAAATTGTAAAGCCTGCAAGCTATAAAAATCCAATTTTATTTCTAATGAAATTAAAGAGACCTTTTAATTTACTGCTATAAAAAAATACCATGTTATTAAGAATTAACAACTGCTGATTTTGCTGTTCAATTTGTCATTTCAATCTTGCAAAATTGTTAAGTCGTACGAAAATAAGATCATCAGAAAGTTATCGCCCTTGCCTTGAACAGCATTTCAAACAATGAAATAATTGAAAATTTTCTCATCATGCAATTTCTACCAATCACAAAAGAGAGGAAGTGCATAGTCCGAAGACTGTAAAAAACTTCAACTATACAATACCGTCTTCCAAGGAAGACGGTAATAATAGAAACATTTTTAACAAAGTGACTTTTGTTGATGACCTGTCAAAAGATACGAAAATTTCCAAGTTCCATTTTTATTGAGAAAGCAGTCTATGATTGAAAAATATATAGTTTTAAATTTGTCGTGAGTTTTGCGTTTTTAGAGTGTACAAAAGTTCTACGTTTAACTGTTACTGACTTTTGAAAAAAATGTGATTTCAAATTTTCTAAAGTGGGGTGTTGGTGGGGGGTGGTGGGGGGGTAGGCATCTCTAGCACTCTCCCTCGTTCCCGACGCCTATGAATTAAATCACAGTTGTGAAAACTAAGACAAAAATTTGTGTTTTTATGCTGTTGAATTTAGAACCGGTTTCATGTTCAAAATTCCACGACCCGGCTCAGTTTTCAAAAGGATTAGGGTTTAAATTCAACACCTTTGGTCTCAGTATTCAACGTTGAGAAAAGCCCCCGGGTCAAATATCAACGTTACACCATTTTCTTGATCGGGAAATATTGAAAAAGTCCCTCAACAATTCAGTGTGGAAGCTTTCATTTAGAGTGATAGAGTGAAGATGAAAGAGTCAATATATGACGATGATAGATTGAAATTACTGGCAAGATCATTGTATCAAGCCTTCCAATTTACGAAATGATTAATTTAAACGATACTGTTGATATTTATATTTCATCAATGTGCTTATAAATAATTCACCTCTCTTTACAAAGTATAGCTTTACACCTTGATTTTGAACACTGTCGGAACATGTGGAGCCATATTAATTATGCCTGTTTTGGTTGGTACATGTAACTATTGGAATTGACACATCAAGGAAAAACCACTCTCAACCGACGCGTTAGCGGAGGTTGACCATTGTTTTCCAAATTGTGTCAATTTAAACTGTGACAATCCAAAATGCACCATTTATAATTTATTATACTGAATGTCTTATTGATTTAGGATTTTTTTTCAAAAAAATAATTGTTGATCGTCTTAATTAAAGTTCGCGTTTAGTAAGCTTTCATACTCCCCACTTCTATTTTCTAAAAAAGTAATATTCGAAAAAGATCATGTGACCTCTTTATTGTTATTGATGCACAAAATGTCCTTTATCAACAAAGTACGTTTTGTTATGCACTCGCAACCATGTTCCGCCTGTCGTTTGTTTTACTAAGTATAAGCTAAATCGGACGCAATAATTTTCCTTACGTCAATTATGTGTAAGTTTAATGCACCAAATCCAATCAGATTTTAGAATTTATAACAAACGACAATTTAATTTTATTTCATACGTTTGTTACATGTCATACCTCTCGTATTCTCCTCTCATAACATTTCTTTCTAGATTTTTCTTTATTTTTTACAAAAGGTTATGTGCTCAGTTTAACATTTGCGACTAAGGCAACACAGAACGTTATTCAAAATACAAATCTATTAATCATAAATAACATTCATTTCTACTTAACAAGATTTCAAACTAAGTTTCGATAAAAAAGGACAAGTACGGGTAAGAAATTTACAGTAAATTTTACCCAGAAGGGTCGGTTATGTGAAAGACTCAATCAACGCCCCAAGAGATTTCAAATTGTCGAGGTTTGATTCATTGCATGTTGTTTTTAAAAGTCCTGTTCGATAATATTTTTACGTATTATCAATCGCCGTGCATTTTATATACCAACCCCTTAACCCCCAACCCCAAATTTGCAAAGTAGATAAAATTTTATAAAACGGCTTTAAAGTATTTTATGCACATGTAATATTATTTTAGATACATTGATTTAGTATTAAACATTTTTGTCTGAAATAGGAAAAATTACAATGTTCTTATTCAAATAACTAGGGAATTAAATAAAGAAACTCGATGTAAACTAGAGGTACTGTGAGCGATGAGCTCACTAAATGATACCCCCGCCTCCCATATGGTTATAACTGGTGAACAAGTCCATGTTTTCCTGTGGCTGGGAAACCCAAAATATGTGTCGAATCAAAAAGTAAAATAGGAGGTGCACAATGGCAATATGTAATAAAGATTCTGTGAAAGTTGCATCAAATTTCATTCAGTGGTATTGGAGGAGTTGCGGATAAGAGATGGGTACCCCAAAGCGTAACAGACGGACGGACGGACGGACGTACAGACGGACTGAATTAACGATTACTATATACCCTCCCGCTTTTCAAGCGGGGGGTATAATAACTTATGTTTTTGTTATTCGTCATTTTAATGACTGAGTCATTTTACATTTCGTATAATAAAGATACTGATTTGATTACACCAGGAAATGTTTTAAAATGCACATCCAATGATTCTAATAAAGTGTACATAGAGCAGTTCTTCAAGTGGGTCATTGAGTTATACGAGGACAACATATATATATTTTAAAGTGAGATTATTATAAGTCATCTTTAATAGGTGAGAGAGACAAAAATAACTTAATGCTTGACAAAATATTCTAAATAAGAAAACTCCTGCTTGAAAGAATTTACTGAGCCAGTCTTTATAGATTATTTTTTAGTTAACATAATGTTGAACACAATAAATATTAAAAAACTTCCTTTTAATAAATCTCTCACGTACATATGCTTATCTAAAGCCACTCATACAGTAGCTTTTATACTTCCTTATTTTATTCAACTGTTCAGTGGTGCAAATGGAGTTTCTGATTTTGTTGTTGCTCAAGCAAACATTTTCAACAAGTGGATATGGTAAGTCTTTCACATCATGTTTTAATAACAAAATATTAGAAATCTGTACTATTTGAGGGCATGTCTGCTGTTTACAAAATTGGATGTGTCCTACGCATAGAACGAAAGAAAGAAACCAAAAACTTTGATTGCTTACATTTTCTCAAAGTATTGAGAACAGCGTTGAGTAACAGCAACCCAGTAACTGTTGTATTGTTGTATGTATTTTATCTTAGGACTACTCTTGCTTTTACAGCTGTATAATACTAGTACATACGTTCATTAACATGGAAAAAATTAATTAGCATCGTTGCTCATGTAAATATAAAACTGATTACGGCATATACATTTATTTCTGATATCTGTGCATCTTTTTTGTCCCCCGCTCTCGCAAAAGAGAGGGGACATTAAATCTCATTTGTATGTCCGTCAGTCTGTCCGTCACAAAAAACTTTAATCTTTTCCATAACTTTTGATTTAGTGGAGCTTTGATTTTCATATTTCACGTGTGTGTATTCCTTGTGTTAAGACCTTCCGTTGGGTACACCAAATTTGACCTTTTGACATTGACCTTGGAGTTTGACCAACTTTTACATAAAAATTCCAAAATTTTACTTTGGATGTAACTTTTGAAAGGTAGATACTAGGACTTTCATATCTCACATATATATTCTTTGTGCCAACACCTTTCATTGAATACCAACAACTTTGACCTTTTGACCTTGACTTTGGAGATTTTTCGTACTTATGGAAAAACTTTAACCTTGACCATAACTTTGAATGGTAAGGGCTTGGGCTTTCATACTTCACATATGTAATCCTTGTGAGAAGACTTTTTATTGGATATCATTACCTTGACCTTGGAGTTTTCCTGAAGATTTCTAAATGAATGACAAAGCATAGGTTGTTCATGATAGGATGTTCATATTACACACAATATGTCATAAAAATGACATCTCACCCACAAAGCCACCGAAAACGGGGGACCACAATTCCTTGAATTTGCTTGTTTTTTTTTTATTTGTTATAAATGGACAAATGACCAGTCAGCAGCCTTGTGGTAGAGCGTTCGCTTCGTGATCGGGAGGCCCGGGTTGGATTATCGTTTGCAGCGCCGCGTCAAACATAAGACGTAAACATAAGAGTGACTGTTCCTTTGGTAAGTGCCTGGTAGTAGACGTGAACGTTACGGGTCTTTCGGATATGACCTTAAAAAAGTAGGTCCCGTGTCTTGGTAGGTGGTGGTACGATAAAGAACCTTCACTGCTCAATGGTCCTGAGTGCCGAGTATCAGTCTAAATTTGAAGCCCTTTACCGGAATACGGTGACGTCGCTATATGATTGAAAAACCTCAAATGGGAAATTACACAATATACAATCAATCAATCATAAACGTACTAATAATGACATACAAATTGTCTAAAAATATCACAATTTAAAAGGTACACATCTTTTATTCTTGAAAGAAATGTCAACCAACACACCGAAAACAAACAAAAAAGGGGATAAAATCTATGCTAGCACTGGCATTTCATATTCCAGTGAATACATGAAATGTTAAAATTTTTAAGTCCGTTGATCATTTCTATTCAATTAGAAAAAAAATAATTATATCAATCACGAGGTCTTTTTTAAAATTTTGAAGTTTGGGCATGTTTATCTTACCGTATGCATGGTACCTTAGCAAAGCGGTATTTTACGTTAAACCTCAGAGGTATGGGCTTCCATATATGTTCTTTAATTTCCACCTCCCTACAATATGAATAAATCAAAATTATAATAAAAACACGTTTTCATCAAATATACATATTCCTTGCTCAAACATTTATTTTTAAAATCCTGGAACGGCATTAATCTGAAAGTGAAATTATTATGGTCATTTTTATCAAGCTTTATATACGGTTCTTTGAATTTGATTATTATCGACAATGAAGGCAAATGTAAAGTTTGCCGGTTGATAAATTGGCTAGCCTTAAAATCAATTAATCATCACATTACATTACACTTTACATTAAACTTTATACCGTATTATCATTTGAGGGCTGCTAGTTTCATCCACTGTCCAATGTAGAATCCTCAACGATCCATTAAACATTATTCACTATTCAACATTATGTAATTCATCATTAAAAAATTATTATTTTGCATGCATTATGCATTTCATCATTATACATTGTTAGCTTCATGATTGAGAAAGATAGACAAAATTTTACTGGTACTGGGATACTCAGATACTCAGTAAAATATAGCTATCAAATCTATGAAAGCCAAAAGTGTCGCGAAATATCGCCACATGGTTAACGTTGTTCAAGCAATGGGAGAAGAACCACCGCCAAAAATAAAATCATATTGTTTCATGTACATTTATAGGTAATTCGTGTTATATTATCTTAAAAAATGAAAAAGGATATGGAGATACTAGTAACGAAGAGTATTCAATACCAAAGTCCATAAACAATACAAAATAAGGGCACAGTAAACACGGACCTCCGAAACATCAGAGGTGGGATCAGGTGCCATGAAGGAGTGGGCATCCCCTGCTGTCTGGTCACAACCAACAACCGTGTGCTCCTTGTCATGATCAGCAAATAACTGGAAAATCCGTTGTCATTTCAATATATAAATAATGGACTAACAATAAGTATGAAGAACGTAAGTCAGCATTTGCTTCAATGATAAATTGTATTTGCTGACAAGGTCGATCATTGTATCGACCATAGAACTTACGAAATGATGGCTTTAAACGAGACTTCTGATATTCTTGTTTCGTTAACTTGCTTGTCAATAATTTACCTCGTTCCAGAAATTGTTCATACGTACAGAATGCTCTTGCGTATCGAATCAACTGATATATATATATATATATATATATATATATATATATATATATATATATATATATATATATATATATATATATATATATATATATATATATATATATATATATATATATATATATATATATATATATATATATATATAAAAACTATCTTACCAAATTATGCAGGTGAGTAAGGTATATTGCTGTATAAGTAAGGGAAGTTGACGATAGAAAAGTTAAAGCTATCACGTTTATCATATATCTTTGTTGTTAGATTACCATTAACGTCGTTTTCAAGTTAAAAAAAATGAATACGTCGTCGATATATCTAAATGTCGAGATGAGGGCCACAGCAAGTGTTTTCTTTTTTCCACGTATAAGATTTTGAACAAATTCTGCTTCATATGAAAAATTTTTTTTTCTGATTTTGCATTAGTTTTCTATTATCTTAAGTTTAATATATATCTTTTATGAATGCAAAAATTGACCTATTTCATATAACAATTGTTTGATTAAAATGTTTTTTAGCAAACATAAAATACTTTTTATGTTCTTCTGTTATTATGCAAGGCCGAAGCCAAGTCAACTAAACTAGTTTTTTGATGGATTAAAATTAAAATAACAACAGTAGTGAAAGTGAAAAAATGTCATTTATTGAAGTAAATGAAGCAAAACAAAATATAAACATATTATAAGGGGGGCAGACAAGACTAGAAAAAACTACGAAAGAATACAAAAATCTTTGGTATCATATTATGCAATCTGACCCCCTAAAATTAAATATGTCATAAAGCAGGCATATGCCTGTCATTAAAAAAGGGTGAGATAAAAGAGAATAAACGCCACAATCCAATTGCAAATTGGATCCACCCTACTGTTCCTATAACTCTGTCACATAAAGGATATTATTATTGTAATAATAATAACGTATACAAACAGTATACGAAATGTCTAGTATGATAAGTATTTGTGACTATGTTATCCCCCTCATGGATGACATTTGCAATTCGTCATTCTTAATACTGAGTTATTTGTTTTTAACTCAAAATAAAGGAGATATAATTGCTATTTTATCTTTTTTTTTATCTCTTTGGTTGTTATTTAACAACAAAGAAATCAAAGCATTGTAATAACATGCAACACACAACATACAATATCGATGCCAACTTTTTGCCTCAGGATTGAGATATGACATTTTTCGAAATAATAATATATGGCCTAAATATATAATCAGGAACTTTTACAAACGCTATTAACATTGTTTTTATTGTCATTGGTACATTATGTTACATGCTGAAGCAAATTTAATTTTTTATTTATTAAAAATCATATTTTTTCTATAGAATGTCTTCATTTCTGATACAATCAACGAATTTGTTAACCGTGTTTTTACAAGGCAAACAGTTAAAATTACACTGTCAACATCTTTTTTGCCATTTTGATTAGTAAGGTGTATGACCACCATTTGCAACTTCACGTGCTCTCAAGCGGAACCTCATGGATTGGCATACAGATCGAATTCGTCTCATAGGAATGTTATTCCACTCTTTCTGTAGAGCATGTGCTAATTCTGGCACGCTTGTGGGTTTCGCTGACATCTTTTTCAACGTCTTAAAAGCTCGTCCCGCATGTGTTCCATGGTATTAATTAGGTGGAGAGATAGAACTGGGAATTCCAATATGTTAACTCTTTAAGTGTTTAAAACGTCGTCTATCGATGATATGGATACATGCAAAAATGATAAAAACAAAATACATAGGCAATGTATTAGAAAATAAAAATTGTGAATTTATTTCACAGGACATTTTTATATAGGCGTTTTTAAAGTCTCTGAGTATATTTAAATCCGAACCTCTCATCCCTTTACAAAAGATCTACTGATATTACGGCTGCTAAGTTTGGATGAATTACTCAATGAATTGCAATTTAAATACCTTTTAATTTTTACAGGTCGAAAATTCAGATATGATATGTTGCTATCAGAGATTAATTATTGAATTAATTCATACATTGAAAAATTGCTATGTCGTGTCAATGTTCATAAGGTGCATATTTAAGAAAACTTCTTGTTTTTGTTGTTACTTTCTCTTGTAATACTTTTTCTTAAAAATTACAATATTATCCAATTTATGCGTTAGCAAATTTCAAAGTAGCTCAGTATATTAACAAAATCCACTAAACTAAGGTTTGACGTGATCAGTGTATCACAAATTAATGTGTGATTCGTTCAAATACACTTTAAATTTTACATATATATATATATATATATATATATATATACAAATTAACTAGCTCATGTTGTAACATTAAAAAAATCGAAAGGTCTGCTGCCCGCTACAATCATTTTTTTTTTATACACAGTAAAATGAAATCTTGAAATTCACCAATAATTTTCATCGCATAAGTTACAACAGGCCTTGTAAAATGTTATTAGATACTCTCACAAAATTTTCTCAGCTAAACGAGAAAATGATGAAGTTAAAAGAACGCAAAGGTTAAAGTTTAATTAAAAAATCAAATGTTTTTAGTTCTCATAAATGTACTTGTATAATGAAATATGAACACAAAATACGTTTTACTCCGCTGCTCAAATTTCTCGCATGAATATGAAAAAATTAGCACATATTCTTACATATATTTTTAAATGTTCAAAAATGAAAGAGAGCTTTTATTCCTATCAATTATGCTTTAACAATATTCAAATGAATAACATTTTTTTTTCTTTTTTTTAGGGGAGGGGGGGGGGG
>PRKT01000465.1:273246-329875 GCA_003671525.1 Saccostrea glomerata
TTTTAGGGGAGGGGGGGGGGGAGGGGGCAAAGATCAATGCCTATATTTCATCTCCTTCAGTTTGTATTCGATTTTGTATTTCTTTATCTTATAGATAATTTATCAGACGGTAAGAATTCTATACAGAGTTCAACGTGGACATGTAATCCTTTATTAACCAACTGCCATATATATGCAGCAAACAACGCAGTTGATGATGACATCAATACATGTATGAGAACTAATACAATTGGTGCGACCTCTATACACAAAAAAGTATGGTGGAGAGTAGATCTTGGTAACATAAAGAGTATCTACAGTATCAAGATACAGTTTAAAGGCTATGGACAGCAACACTGTATGTAGCAAAAATATAACATAAAAGTAAAGTTTTTAAAGCACTTTATGTTGATCTTGGGAGCTAAGTACCGTTATATCAACAAACCTAATTAAAATTTAAAGACAATTATTATCTAAACTGCATATGACTTGCATTTCTGCTTTAATTTGTTAACGAATTAAGAATTTCAAGATGTGAAAATATGTCCAACCCCTTCTCTAGATAAATTGATATTAAGATTTCAATGCATTTTTTCGGGTATTTCTTGTAATTTTTATATATATACCAATGATTGTATATTCTGAAGGCAGGTATTGTGCAGTTTCTGAAAATGATCATAAAAATATCATTTCAGTTGCCATGGCAACGAAATACACCATAAACATGCTGAAATTCCAATTTATTCAAGAATGAGTTTCATCCTAGTTTTTTTTTTTTTTTTACTAAGTTAAATATATTAAAAAATATTTTATTGTTGTGTTGAGAATTATGAGCATGTTGTACATTTTTATATAAACCAATTTAAAATATTTTGGCAGGATGGGGTGGGGTTTGCAGGTAATCACCAGAATTTAGCATTTTTACATATGACGTGTTACCACAGCATTGATTTCTAAAATTGCAAAATCGCTCAAATAGTGTGCAAAGTTTAACTCAAGCTAGCGAAAAAGTGGTGCAATCAATAAAAAAAATTCTGTGTAATATTTTATTGTAATTATCTTCTCTTTCCAACGGTGCAAGAATTATTCTGATATTTGCAGTATTTAAGAAGTTATGAATGTTTGTTCACACTATGCTCATTTTTCAAGTCAGATGCGTAGAAATGCGTATATACCATGGAAGGGGTTAAAAAGAGACCAGTGAGATCATCTACATTTTAGCTCACCTGAACCGAAGGCTCAAGTGGGCTTTTGTGGTGAAACTTTGTCCGTTGTCTGTCGTTGTCGTCGCCGCTGATGTCGTAAAATTTTGATAAGACTCAGGGTTCTCCACAAGGAGTTAATTTACCAAGACGTCCCACCATGGTTAATTTTAAGTGCACATTGGTTAAACGAGCTGCGCTATGGTTAAAATCGGAGGCTGCCATGATTAAATTTTCTGGCATTTGAGTCCTGACACCTACTTAATGACTTGAGTAGTTAATTGTGTTTATACTACGATTGCCAGGCATGAATCTCGAGAGGAAGCCGGTTCGTGCTAAAACAAACACAGCCGTTAATCGTCGACTATGCTGTGAAGTGTGACAATGGAAAGTAAATCAGCGTCGGATGACAATGGTTTTCCTTGGGGTGTCCATTTCAATTGCTACCCTCCGAAACAGGCACCATTTATGTAGTACCGCATAATAGGTTTTCAGTTACTTTAAATTCACGCCCATTGAAATGATAGCTGGTCACTTCTGTAATGTATTCACATGTACCGCATCGAGGATTCGTACAATTAGAGACTGTATAAATGTAGTCGTTGAATTGGGAAGAGCAAAGTATTCTCTTTAAATTATTGGGTTGGAGTTAACTGTTGATAAAACGACAGTCCTTGAATAAGTGTTTTTGTTCGTCCTCTCTAATCAATTAAGTTGTTCAATTCAGAAACAATTGAACTCACGTTTTCATTTCTTTGGTTATGCGTGTGCGTGGTTGGTATTATTTCAACGTCATTCTCACGTCGTATGTTTAAAAGTAAATGACTTCTATCGCACTCCTTGGCTTTCTTTATACCATTATCTGCAAGTTGCTCGTGATATGTTTGGCCTCATAAATACAAATTTAATTCCTTCATTTGGATATTCTTGGTATTGATATTTCTTACAATGGTGCATATCCTTCTTGCAAAATTTTATGCCATATCTGTTTTAGTATGATGCGGATGATTCGATAAAAAATGCAGGTATTGATGTGTATCAGATGGTTTATAGTAAATATCCGTATTTAATCTTGTCTTATCTTTTGTTACAAGAACATCGAGAAATGACATTTGCATGTCATCTGTGTCCATCGTGAATTTGATATCTGAGTACATTTGGTTTAGTAGATCATTAAAAGTCGTTAATGTATCGACATCCTCCACCCATCAGATAAAACAGTCTCTAAAAATCTCTTTCATTAAGACCGTATTTTGTTTGCAGATTCTATCCCCACAACGTACATATTTGATCATGTAACTTATGTTCTACATAATCTAGGGTTGATGTTGCATAGGTAGGCGCGACTTTTGTCCCCATTGCTGTTCCCATTTATTTGAAGGTAGAAATGGTCTGAAAAAGAAGATGTAATTCTATCAAGAATTAATTTTAAAGCCTCTAGAATACGATCCAGTTGAACCTGTCGTTTAGAACATCGGGATAATTTTTAATCCAGAATGTAACAGATAGTAATTCTAATTCTGTTTGAATATTTGTATTTGGGGGATCAACCGGACATTCAATAAACATGTCCTATATAAAAAAAATTTCTGGGAAAAAGTGAGCCCCTCCCACTTTCAATGCCATATGCCCGCTGTTTCAATTCTTAGCGAATTTGTGGTTTAAAAGGGAAACCAGTTTATACTTGTCGGTATTACACCAGCATTGCTTATGCAGTACTTCGAAATTATTGTAAAATAGATTTCATTTAATAAATGGGTCAACAATAACATTCTGGATTTTATTAATCTGTTCTTCCAAAAGTATCGTCTCAGTAAATATACATGTACATTTTAATTTCCTAAACAATTGTACTTTAAAAGTCCTTTTTAGTCAAAGGTTATGCATTAAAAATACTTGTTGCACATGTTAAATTCATAAAAAAAATATCTGAAAGTTTCACACTTACACGTAAATTACGTAATGCGTTTCTAACATAATCTTAGATAATCGTTCAAAAGGAAGACTGGCGGGGTTTTCGTTATATGTTTCCAACACGACAGAAATACAGAACAGTTACCTGTGTTACAGGGACGGACCAGAATTACCGCTGAGATTAGATTTAATCAAAATCTGTACTATTCATGGACGTTTTGTTACCTTTTACAATGAAAGAAATGCTGACACATATCCTACTGGTTACGAGACTACAATCGTCACAGAATTATGTGAAGTGAAAGTGATTGGTAATATTTTGCTACTATATTCTCTATCCCATTCATGTGACACAATTTGCGTACCTCAGTATATTTTACACATATATATGACTGTTAATTTACATACATGTACATGTACAACTTATTTATGAACTGCTTTGCTCATATGCAAATTCTTCAAAGTTGAGTTAATTTACACCTGTTGAGGACTAGCTGCACAATAATTTTGCATATACATTGCTGCAAATAATTATAGTCCCTGCAAGTAATTTTTTTCGTAGATTCAAGCCTTTTACTGTTATTAAGGAAATTGCATTGCATGGAGTGTAAAATATCAGTTGGTGCGGCTATAAATCAAATTTCTAAAAACATAGATTCAAATTGTTATCCGTTCTCTGCATGCCAGAACGATAGTTGAAAGTAAATTGAGTTTTTTTATTTTCAAGGGCAATTGCTTTAAAGGTCAACTCTTTAAACAATGCTCTGGGTGGCCGAACTTAGTACTTTCCCCAAATGACCTTCTCCACTCTGGAAACAAAAACCCATTATTTTCTCTGATATAGATTTTCGAATTTTCCAAAACATGGACACCATGCCCTTTCCTCGCAAACTTATGTTTATATTTCTAAAGATAGATATTACTGTGATCGATAACACCCAGCAAAATTAATGAGTAGAAATCGTTCTGTTCAAGTGTTGTCCATCAAAATGCTGTAGACCCATGATAGGAATATGCATTCCATGAATTGCCCACCATATTTAGCTCTTGGAGACTTTTTTCAATCTTTCTCAGTTTGCGAGCTACTGATAGATAAGTTGAGTTTACAAAGATTTCAACAATCTCGTTTAAAGTATGGTTTTGATTTCGTCAGAAGTCAGTTTTCTTATGCCATACTTTCCCTTCTATTTATTTCCAGTCGGCTACCATCAAGCATACACTGTAGGTTTTTCCAACACCAAAAATATTTCAACTTGTATAATTTGCTGAAGACACTAACCAGTAGGTCGCAATTACCTCCTTTTTCTTTAAGTCCATTGTTCTTTAACAGTCTTAAATTAAGGGCGGGGCAAAAACATTTTAAACAAAATTTTAAGGCATTTTCCTTCACAATTTCAGTGAAAATTTCCATACCAATCTCTGACACTATAGTCTTTACGTTTGGTTCTCTCGTACCAATAAGTGGATTACATTTTTTCTTTCTTTAAGGTATATTTAAAAGTTTATCATAGAGCAAAAAAAGATGGTAGGAAATTAACCTTATTCTATGAAAATTCACAATTCTGAATCAGTCCTTCTCCTGGTGTTAAATGACTATTTAGGGATTTATTTATGGTACATAAGTATTTTCTGAACGCATAACAAATTAACTTTTACTTATGGGTGTAAATTTATACATGAGTAGATTAACACACATAGCCAATTTTTTCTCGTATGAATGCGGTATTTTAATACTACAATTTATATTGATATAACCCTATGTATATTTTTTCAATGTATAATTTTGCTCTGCATTACAAGGCTGTCAAAAAGATGGATTTTATGGTAAAAACTGCGATCTTGTATGTCCGCTTCACTGCCAGGACAAAAGATGTAATATAATAAACGGCACCTGTCTTGGTTGTACAGAAGGCTGGATCGGAAAGTTTTGTAACAAAAGTAAGATTTAACATTTTCCGCAAAGGGATTAGGAATAAGACCAAGGCATAAGTATAAAAAGAAAGAGAAAATGGGAAGTAAACCGAGAGAAAAAGTAAAAATAAATGTCATTTATAAATTAATGCTTAAAAATAAATTGTTATTTGAAATTTAGCAAACACATAGAGTTTATAAAGCTTTCAAACCCCTAATGTTTGATATATCAAACTTTTACAATAATATACAAATTCTCTTTTTCTGAAAGTCAATAAAACTTCTTGGATCCTTGGCTTACAATTCTTGATTTTAAATAAGAAAAAAATCTAATTTACAGTATTCAGAAGAAAACCTTTAATATGTTTTGTTATTGTTGATTAGCTTGTATGTTTGGATACTATGGTATGGAGTGTAAATCAAGGTGCACAGGTCATTGTCTTGGCGGTGCTTCCTGTAATCATATAACTGGAAAATGTGAACAAGGGTGCGAGGAAGGTTGGATGATGCCAAATTGTAACCAACGTAAGTCTCATATCTCATATAGATCAGAAAATTTCAAATTTATGCCAAATTTATAGGACATTGGCCTGCCCAAGAATAATATTCATAGATTTCATTCATATTATTATTCTACACATTTTATCAAACTATTGAGCTTGAGCAGACCTGTGCGTGGTGACTTTTACTAAAAATATAGACGTAATTGATACCTTTTTCTGTAAAAATCATGGATATTTAAGGTAGTTCTATACTCGGCACTAAATGGGCTCAATCTTTAAAAATCTGCTTTTATAAGATAGACATACATCCCAGCAATGGATAGACACAAGAAAAATTATATGTCAACATGTTCACTTTTCCGCTATAGCCTATCGGAGTATATACCCCGAAATGTAAAATACTGAAATTTTACCTATCCTAGATTTTGTTGTATATAAATTAATTTAAGTCTAAATATTCAACTTTAATACCCAAAATAGAGTAGAAACATGTTATTAAACAATAAAATATCATTGTTTTGCATGAATTATTATAAATAGATGCTTTTTGTTAGGCTATTTTATCAAAATTTAATGTGAGAAAATATGCTTCCCAGGACAATCTCGGTCATTTAAAAAAAATTATGGACTCAAACTTCGTAAATCTTCATTATTTTTACTAAATTATATTTAAGAAAAATAATAAGCTTAAAAAAATTATATGTTGACGCATTACTTTTCGTGGTATGAGCTCTACACTAAAGGTACCCCCCTATTTTCTTTCTTCCAGAAGTAATGTATTGTCACATATTTCTGTAATACTGTTAATGTTTGAGTGTATACTTGTATTAACAATCTTATACATTATTTAAAACAATAATTATACACACCAAAAACCTATTGTCCCTAAAATTTATCTTATTTTACTCGAAAAAAAAAATAAATCACACTTGTGTTTAAATTGGAGACGATGAAAATGAAAGTAATTCACTGATTCTCAGAAACTGGATGATTTTGTTACAGAAAGTAACAAAGTATGCTGCAAGTGAATCAACTTTTGTCAAATACTTACTCAAAAGATTATTTTGCATTGGGGTTCGTGGGTAAGCAGGTTGGGGGAGGGGGTATGTGTTTTATGCAATTATTATTATTTAAAGTAAATTTTGTAATGTTTGATTAGTAAAATCCATAAATTTTCTAAGTCAAATCGAAGTCATTACTTTTCTTCCGAATTATCACTATTAGCTTCAACTTGGCCGCCGACAATAGTCGCCTCGATAGTTTGAAACAGTCATGTTCTGATGTAGCATGTATATGGTCCGTGTTTTCGACGCGGCATATCAAACATGCATCATTCACAGAAATATCGTTTTATTACCTAATTATTTCTGTCAACCGAAAGTTGTTCCCAGCCTTTTCTTTTTAATTAATTTATCCTTAAACTGTACAATAGGCCTATGTGTTTGTTGACGCGACCGACTTCGAGCAAAATCGTTACCGGATATTTAAAACGCTAAGTAAAAGTCAAACCAATATAGTTAAAAACTCTCATCTCGGAAAAAGGACGCGCGGTTCCGGTTTTACTATTCGTAAATGACGTAGTGCGAGTATAGAACTACTTTAAATTTACATTATTTTACTGACGTCATTTCAAACCTATGACGACATTGCTAATGAAAAGATTTAAGTGACATGAAGTCTGCAGGTATCCCCCTGTTTTAAAATAAAATTAAATATGCTCCGTCAAAATTTGATTTTTTCGGGCAATTATTGGTCACAAACGAATGAAGTCATTTGATTTTAAAAATGTATATCTTATCTTTTCGGAGAGACTAAAGGCAATCGACGTTTTAAAGACGTTTTCGTTTGCTTTTTTTATGAACACTATTTCGGATAAACATACAAATCTTTTACATCAGCGTTCAGTTTAAACGCATCGCAAGACTTTTTAAACGGGCTTGAAATTCATCATGAACAAAGGATAGAAAACATCGTGTTTAGAAAAAAAATTTTAAAATATACGAAAATTCAAAGACACAAATTTCACGACTTTTAATATGTTTATTTACAACGATGGAAAGGGAGGAATTTTGTAGTCGAAACTAAATTCTTTGAAATGGCAGGCTACTTTTCAATGTACTATTTTCATCTTTTTGTTGCCTGGAGCTGGTAAAGATGAATAATGTTTCAAGTAACTATGTCAAAAGTCATGGTCACGCATTTTGCATCATAAAATGACGGTTATCAATTCAAAAATAATGAAGATAGCAGTAAATGTTATTTGCTTTATTAAATAATAGTTAATGTTTGTCATTTCTTTTGTTTTATTTTAAGCTTGTAAGGACGGATCGTATGGACCTAATTGTATTCATAAATGCAGCAGTCATTGTAAAGACAAATTGCCGTGTGACAAGGCAAGCGGGAAATGTGAAAGTTGTGCACCTGGGTACATTGGGAATTTTTGCAATAATTGTATGTACGATCTGTATTTTCAAACAACCAACTGCAAATAATGGTCTTAAAAGCATGCAAATACTTCTACAAAGACGTTCCGTTTTTTAAATCTACATGTACAAAGAGATAAAATCTTGAAAATGCTATATTTCATAAATGAAATATAAAATAATTATACTTGTTTCTTACAGCGTGTTCGAACGGCACATATGGTAAAAATTGTTCTGAAAGATGTAATATCAAATGCCGAGGTCAGAATTGCTTCCATGAAAATGGAATTTGTACTAAAGGTTGTGAAGATGGATACCAGGGAAACACCTGCTCTGAACGTATGTCAAGGATAATATTTTTTATGTCAGCATTTAAATACAATTGCGTCATTGTTGGGTTTCTTTAAAATATGGAGGGGAGGTTTTTTTTTTTCGTTATTTAGGAGCAATGATTACTTTGCAAGTATGAGATGACATTTTTTATCATTTATAAGTCATTTTGTACCACTTTTAATGTAAAGATGCTGTTTAAAAATTGGAGCGGGAATGTTTGGGCTTTATTTCTTTTTATTTTATTATACCGAAAGTGTGCAGCAAAGGATGGTATGGAGGAAACTGCTCAAAGAAATGTAGCTTTAACTGCGCTGATATCTTCTGTCATAATGTACATGGAGAGTGTAGCCATGGATGTAAACCAGGATGGACAGGTTCAAGCTGCAGTCAATGTATGTACAAGAGGGTCTAGAAATCTAAAAGTATTCACAGATACTGATTAATTTTTTGCATTATCTAAAGGCACCTCCCTAAAGAAATCTCGAAAGAGATTTGCAAATTCAAATGAGATGCTATAGCTGATACAAATGTAAAAAATTGATAGGTTTATTAATATTAACAGCGGTTTCAGAAAGAGACATATTGGAATGCTGGAAATTAGTCCATTACTTATTAGATTGCTTCTTATATGACTAAATCGTAGAAAAACATTTCTTTATTCATTTAAGTTCGTTATGCACTCTAAAATTAGCAGATTTTTTTTTGTAAGTGTTCAACGATGGATTCCTATGACATGCTTTTCCAATCATGTCTTAAATGTACGAAACCACTGATTTGAAAAAGTATAAACTGTATCCACAATTACAACTAACCAAATAATTGCAGTGATTTGATAGAAAAAAAATGCTCTTAATAAATTGTAATCTTGATATTCATTCAAAAGTTGATTTTTATTAAAAATGTTTAGTGATATGAGTGTTCAAAAGTGTTATGAGATTAAAAATGTTTGCCTTAAGTTTATATAATAATGTTCATTTTGTCAGCTTGCAACTTTGGATCATATGGAGAAAACTGCACAGAAACATGCAGTGCATTTTGCAGAACAAGTCTCCATTGTAACAACACGGATGGAAATTGTTTAAATGGCTGCAAGGATGGATACATTGAACCAAAATGCAAAAAAAGTTTGTTGAAATCTGTAATTGATATTTTCTCAGGTTCAACGTGAAAAATTAAGCAATGTGATTGAATAATTATTAAGGTCTTCCGTTTCCAACGGAAGACCTTCTACTGATTCTGAAGATTAAGATTATTCTTATTATTCTTTTTTTTGTTTTCTTCCTAGACGCCAACTTTGAGGCCTCATATCTCACTCATTTCTCAATGGATTTTGCTCAAATTTTCAGACATTATAGACGGTAATAAACTCGTTCAGAATGCTGTCTAACATTTCAAAAATTCACTTCCGGTTTTGAGTTATTTCCCTTTAAACGAAAAATTATAGGCTTTCATTTCCAGTCAAAGGCTCAGAGACCACTAGAGCTGGAGCAGAAATTTTACTGGTTTTAGATAACAGAAGGATTAAAGTTGTGCACATTTTTTTGATTTTCGATTTCTGTAATTAAAAATGGCGCTGTATAGGGGTCAAAAAATAGAACGCCTAAAAGAGCGAAAATTTACACATATTTTCCTTTTTATCTTGAAAACTAAAAATATTTTGTTAAGACATGTTGAACAAAAGTTGTGCATAATTGCAAGGGCTTTCATATAAGACTATTCAAAAGGGGCTGGCTACTATGATTAGGGATTTAGGGAGCTTGAAAGTTTTTGCTTTATAACTCAAAAACGGTAAATATTTCGATCTGGATCATACGAACAAAGTTGTACTTTGACACCTTTTTGATCTGATGAGAATGTTTATTTGTTCGAATATACCGGGGATATTGCGTAACACGAAGTAGAAAGCAGGCCAGGTAAACAGGTAGCGTTTTTCTATCGGAAAGAAAATCAGACCTCTTCATGTGTATAATTTATACAAACCTCCTATCAATAATATACCCTATGGTATTAAATGTTAAATTTCTACTAAAAGGTCTTTATACATGCTTTACGGTTCATTATTAAATTATTTATATAACAATTAGTTTTTCTTTTTTATGTATTATTAATTAGTTTTATAGTGAACACGTCTTCATCGGAATATATTAAATCTATCTTTCTACTTTAAATATAATTATAAGTAATTTTAAGCTTTATTGGAATAATTCACGATCATTTAGTTGATCTCCACGTTCGCCAGCCTAGATGTTTGTAACAGTTGTGTAAATCAAAGGCGCCAATCCCACGCTGCCGATCGGGGTCACTTGTGTACCAGCCACCTGTTGTCGTAAACAAAGCAAGTGTCTGTGATCGTGTTTAAAATCCATTGTGTACAAAGACCTATCAATTAATAGAAAATTGTGTTTTTAATTAATCGAATCAATAAGAATACGTCACCGATCTTACATTAAATCGCAATTCCTAACACTGGTGCATAAAATCATTTTGAATTTTGATAACTTTCTTTGGCCTGTTCACGCAAAATTATTTCTCTATTCCGTGTTAATGTATTTTATCAAAATTGTAATTGAAAAGGGGCTTCGGCAAATAATTATAATTAGTGATGGAAGTCTTGAGACAGGTAATGTACTATATGTACGTTTTATTTTTACCATCACTCTTTTGTTTCTCCATTTTTTTTTAACGTGCGTGGCCACAGAGAGCCGCAGGTATGTCGAATGTTAAAAACATCGTGTACTCCAACAGTGGAAATTGGCTTTGAAATCATGTCGCCTTTTTCATATTACTGAATGACGGGTATTTTTTTAAGGTTTATAAATCCGTAAAATTTAAACGCGTAAAATTTCACATAATTTATAAAACGGCTCGTATAATTGTTTAACATGGTATGTGTAAAAGTAATGCTTATTGCTACTAAGCTCACTCCATGGAGGCTACATAATTAGTATACTGTTAGTATTTTGAACACTTTTAAGCCAATCATCCATTGGGATCATACAGGTAAATCTCAATTAACTTGTATATAAATTATACAAGCATTGTCAATTAATTTACAAGTTAGACCTACATGGTTACTCTATTTTAGTATTTTTTAGAGACGCATAACTTCTGATAATGACTTAATAATTACAGCTCTTCCAATTAAATGTATACCCGTGTTTTCAATCTTGGACACTTTCTTCTGCTTCATATGCTTTGAATAAAACTTCGACCTCTTAATACGCTGTACTTAATTAAATACTTTCACTTCAATTATGTTAGTTTGAGTTGTCTCTCTTTGTTTTCGGTAAATATACCAGACATGCACGTGTGCCTAGCTATGTTTATAAAAAAAACATGAATAAATGAAGGGTACATTGCTCATGTATATAAAGGTTATTTTTAAAGAATTATACAATTCATTATGTATTTTGTTTGCATTGTTTATATTGTTATATCAATTTTACATGTGTTTAATATAACTCTCTCACTCTCTCTTTCTTTCTCTCTCTTACAAGTTACATAGGGTTTTTGGACACGTTATTTGTACACGTAAATGCATTCAATGTGATCTGGAATTTTACGTCTGATGTTTTGAATTTTTACGGACATATTCAATTCGTAAAAGACCAACGTATAAAAATTTAAATCACCTTTTTTGACCCAAATTCGTAAAAATATACAGCAGTAAAAATTACCCGTTATATGGTATTTTATTTCACTCTATCTCATATTTGTTTTAATCAATCGTATTTGCTTGTGCATTTATTAATTTCAAGTTTTATGCCTGATGAAATCAGGTGCTTTGATCCTTTTCATGCCAGCACCTACCCCGACACAAGACCTTGATTTATCCGGTCTCATCAATAGGATCGGTCTCCACGCATCATTTCACAAGTCTCCAAATTTCAAATAAAACATTCTCATTGAAACTTTGATGCTTCCACATGAAAATGGCCGGGCATATATTGTTTGTCATGTACGTCTTCCATTTTCCGTCTGTCCCTCTTCCCCGCTTTGCGTTTACCTCAGTTCAAAGCTCAATTTCAAAGAAACTATTCAATTTTTTTTATATTAAACGTCCTATGCTGATAAACATTGATGAGAGCTATTTTCCTGCATCAACATATTTTAACTTTGACCTTTCCTTTGAACTTAATCTCACCTTTTATGAATTCTGTCTAAAGAGACCATTCAAGATAGTATCATCAAACTTCATGTGCCGATATGTACTGATATGTGCTGATACATACTATAGGCTAGCTACACGTTTGTAACTGCATCAACATTTTGTTTTACCTTTCCTTTGACCTTAACCTAACTTTTCTCAGGTTAGTGTTTAACTCAGAAACATACCATTCAAGACTATAAGTATTCTTTTACTTCTTATGGTGATACATGCATTTTTTTTTACTTTGACCTCTCCTTTCACCTTGATCTTACCTTACCTAATTCATTGAGTATTAAGCTCAGTTTTGAAGAAAGCATTTATATTTTTACTCAACTTCATATGCTGATACACTGTACACACTTATGAGAGCTATCCAAACCTTAGTGTATAACAGATGCTCTAACCACTGTGCCAAACGGGCGACCTTCAGTTTTGAAGAATCCATTCAAGACATTTTTATCAAACTTTAGTATCCTGATACAGTTTGATCTTGCACTTTCCTGTGACCTTGACCTCACTTGTCTTTAATTTGCAATTTGCATAGTATTAAAGAAACCATTTGAGATATTTTATTGTAAGTTTATGCCTATATGCATTATCTGAACGGAATTTCCATTTTTAAGATTTCAATTTTTAAGAAACTATTCAAGATATTCTCAACAAACGTCATACACTCTTATTTCTAAATAAATCATCATGTAAATCATAGTTTTGAACCTTATAAATTCTTTCGATTCGATATATGCTCAATAAAAATTTGACTGAACATATCCAGACTTTTGGACGAGTCACTGTTACTGACAGAGAAACTTTAAATTCTCAACCGTATTTGTACCAGTGAAACATTGCTCATATAATGCAGGGTTGGGCATGACCTTGTCTCAAGTTCTAGGTCACTTAAGATAAGATGTTTTGGTTGGATATGAACTAAAAGAATATTAAAAAAACATACGTGAACTTTTCCACTCGGTAACACGCAGAGTATGTATTTTTATAACAGAGTTTGTCTTTGCTTGTTGCGAGGTCATTTAGAAAGTTCAAGATCATGCACATAACATTCTTTTACAGTCTTTTTCCTAGCGAAACATTGTAAGTTGCTTCATCAACAAGCCTTTGTGTTGCTTACTTAAATAATTTTAGAATGGTTTGACCTAGACTCAAGGTTACGTCTTCCCTTCCGTAGCTCCAACGGAAGACCTATTCGTTGCTTTGCAACGAGCTCGGCTCTAGTTATAATCTGAAATACATTTAATTAGATTATTTTTAATTTTGAAGTCACAATTTGTATTATTTATGAATTACATTACCATAAAGCCTTAAAGTTCATGTTAATATTTCATAAGGTTGCAACGATGGTCGGTATGGTATAAACTGCTCACAGAATTGTAACAATAACTGTGTGAATCAATCATGTGACCACAGAGACGGTACGTGTAACTTCGGATGTAAACCAGGATGGAGGTCTGCCAACTGTACTCAGGGTATAGTCATTTTAGACTACCTAGGACTTGTGTATTCAATATGTTATCATAGAACAAGCAAAATAAGTCAATTTATTTTCCACTTTAGGTAAAACATAATACTGTTTGTTTTTATTTTTAAAAACTATTTAATGTATTTTTATCTGTATAGCATGTAATGAAGGATTTTATGGCAAACACTGTTTAAAGAGCTGTTCTACCTGCCTAAACGATGTATGTGATCATATCAATGGGATTTGTATTCAGGGATGTAAAGACGGTTTTTTAAACCAAACATGTGATGAACGTAAGTTGTTATCAATTATCAGATAGATTTGTAGAATTAACAGTTATCATAATTTCTTGTTGGAGAAGATCTTTTATTATACTTGCAACATTTGAATACGTCTTCCCTTATTATTCTTGTGTGTTTATTAGACGGATATGATTCTTCTTCTCATATTAATATTCTTTCTTTTTAAAGCTTGTCCTATGGGATGGTATGGGGAAAATTGCTCTAATATATGTAACCAAAATTGTGTAACCAACTCATGTAACAACACCAATGGTGGTTGTACGTATGGGTGTGAAGCAGGATGGATTGGATTAAATTGTTCTGATGGTAAACATTATAAATGAATATTTACATTTGTTAATGTGCTTCCTTATATAACAATGGTAATAAAATTGCATTTCAATTTTCAATGACATACAGTTGGTCACATGATCAGACTTTTTTGAGTTTGAAAAGCAAACTGCATGAGCCATTTGGAAAGTTCCGATTGTGACGTCACATGACGTCCTGGATACGATATGTTGCATTTCCAATGCAATGCAAAGTCTAAATAATGCCTATATTTCTTAAAGTTTGTTACACGACTAAAACGTAAAATATAAATATAAGAAATAAAATATCATTTTTAGAGTTTCATTGGGTATGGCATTAACTCGGTACGTGGTCAAATCTACTATAACGCCATTCGAGAGTTATAGAATTTAATCACGTGACCGACTTCATGTCATACCCCAATGAAACTCTAAAAATGATATTTTATTTCTTAAATGAATACGCACTTATATTAACCCCACTATACCGGTAATCCAAAAGGTTTGTGGTCGAATTTAATTTCTTTTGTAAATTTATTTGACAGGGTCTCCTTCAGAAGGACGTTTTTTTTTTTTTTTTTTTGGATATTCTCCATAAATTCATTTAAATAAATTGCCGCAACGTTGTTCTCACATCCAACCTCAGGTCGCGCGCTTGGCGCAGTAGTTATAACGTCTGCTCTAGAGTCGCGAAGTAAGAAGTCGATCCTTGCGTGTTAGAATACCTCTGAAGGACGTGGAGACGGATCCTTCGGATGAGACTGTATATATTCCGATAGGTGCTGGCACGAAAAAGATCCCTAACTGCTCAATGGCCCTTAGTGCCGAATATAGGATAAACTTTTTAACTCTCCATCGGCAAGTCATGGTGGTGGTGTCTCCATGTAAGTGAAAAATTCTCAAGAGGGACGTTAAGCAACATAGAATCGATACATCCAACCTCTAAAATGCTTTTACATATTTTTTTTTCTTTTCTTTTGCTTCATGTCAACAATTATATAAGACTTAGTGGACCATATGTTGCCTTGCTCTACGGACTATTACCAAGTGGCCAAGGGGCCTCCTAACCGATGTGCTCACCTAAGTACATCGGTTAGGAAAAAACACATATCAGATCAGAACTGAAAGTTTACTGACGTGGGGGGGGGGCTAGAATTTTAATCCCCCATAGAGTAATGACTTGAACAAACTAGAATCTACACTACCTGAGGATGATTCAATATAGATATCACTAATCATGGCTTTAAAGTAATTGAAAAGAAGATTTTGAAAGGTTTCCTTATATATTCCTATGTAAAACTTTGGTCGGCCATTTTGGCCCCAACCTAGACCCAGGAGTCAAGATTTGAACAAACTTGTATCTACTCTATACCTGAGGATAATTTCACGTGAGTTTCATTTTTCCTGTCTCAATGGTTCTTGGGGAGAAGATTTTAAAAGATTTTTCCTATATATTCCTTTGATTTGCCATTATGGCCCCAGCCTACCCCCGGGAGTCATGATTTGAAGAAACTTGAATCTAAACTACCTAAGGATGATTCCACATGAGTTTCACATTTCTATGACCAGTGGTTCTTGAGGAGAAGATTTTGAAGATTTTTCCTATATATTCCTGTGTAAAACTTTGATCAGCTATTATGGCCCCACCAGTACCCCTGGGGGTCATGATTTGAACAAATTTGAATCTACACTACCTGAGGATGATTTCACATGAGTTTTATCTTTCTTGTCTCAATGTTTCGTGAGAAGAAGATTTTTAAAGATTTTTCTTATATATTCCTATGTAAAACTTTGATCAGCCATTATGGCCCCAGCCTACCCCCGGTGGTCATGATTTGAACAAACTTGAATTTACACTACCTGAGGATGATTCCACATGAGTTTCATCATGGCCCAGTGGTTCTTGAGAAGATTTTTAAAGATTTTTCCTATATACATGTACAAGGGTTGTCCCGTAAAATCGTGGACAAAGTGTTTTTCTCGAAAAGTAATGGGAGCACTATCTAAAAATTTCAGTCAAGGTTTATTTATCATACTTAAGTGCATGATATTTTTGTTGATAAAATAAAGGCAAAAATAAAGATTTTATTATGCTTGAATGTGCACGAGGTATTGTCCTACGGCGCACGGTCAAAAAACCAAGGTTTTATGAAAGAATACACAAGTTTCAATTCAAAATAAAAGTTTTCAATACATAAGATTTGGATTAAAATTATCCTAATTCAATTCCACAATCAATTTTGTAGTCTTTGTAAAAATTTTAAGGCATTTGCTTTAATTTTTGTCAGTTTCTCGAGCATTCGATATGGAAAAGTGGTAAACACAACACACGAAAAATGGCGACGTTTTATGACGTTACGGCGCACCGGAGAACAGTTCAGTTTTATTCCGATGTTGTAATGACACCTTAAGAGACTTGAAATGATCATAAAAGATTATAAAAATATCACCATATCTTAAGTAAACATATGAAATAGGAGTTTTCTTAGCGAAGATTTTTTGATCGAGTTCCTGGGGAGTACAAACTCGACAAATACGGACAAACTCCTATGTAATAGCAAAAGACGCTGTTACAGTAAACCGCCGATATGAGATTTTCTGTTAGTTGAATGATGGTGAGAATATTGTCCGTAACTTACTAATAAATCTTCAGAAGATGACATGAGGGTGCCAATTGGTTCTTCGGCTGTTTATGGAGACTAAAGAATGTGTATCAATAAAATTCCTAGATTAAAGTCGGACTCTTCCAACTTCATTTTCAGCAAAGATGAAACGTGACACTGTTTAAGACACTTGACGTTATAATCCATGCGCCGAAAGGTGATACAATATATGGCATTAAATCTCATAATTTGTTTATTAATGCATATATTTATTTGAAATTTGCTGTGTATACAACTAAAATATTAACTAAATAATAGTGAAAATTTCGGAACGCAGGAATGATTATTTTTCACACTAGACAACTTGTCCACGATTTAACGGGACAACCCTCGTATTCCTATGTAAAACTTTATTCAGCCATTTTGGCCCCACTCTACCCCCGGGGGTCATGATTTGAACAGACTTGAATCTACACTACCTGAGGATGCTTTCACATGAGTTTCATTTTTCCTGGCCCAGTGATTTTTAAGAAGTTTTTTAAAAGCAATTTCCTATATATTCCTATGTAAAACTTTATTCAGCCATTTTGGCCCCACTCTACCCCCGGGGGTCATGATTTGAACAGACTTGAATCTACAATACCTGAGGATGCCTTCACATGAGTTTCATTTTTCCTGGCCCAGTGATTTTTAAGAAGTTTTTTAAAAGCAATTTCCTATATATTCCTATGTAAAACTTTATTCAGCCATTTTGGCCCCACCCTACCCCTGGGGGTCATGATTTGAAAAAAAAAACTTGAATCTACACCACCTGGGGATGCTTTCACATGAGTTTCACTTTTCCTGGCCCAGTGGTTCTTGAGAAGAACATTTTAAAAAAATGTTCCTATAAATTCCTATGTAAAACGTTGTTCGCCCATTTTGGCCCCACCCTAGACATGAGAGTCATGATTTGAACAAACTTGAATCTACTTTACCTTAAGATAATTTCACATGAGTGACAACTTTCTTGGCCAAGTGGTTCTTGAGAAGATTTTTTAAAAATGCCATTAATTTTTCTCTAATTCATAATTATCTCCCCTTGGAAAAGGGCGTGGCCCTTCATACGAACGAACTTGAATCCCCTTCACTCAAGAATCCAAGTTTGGTTAAAATTGGCCCAGTGGTTCTTGAGAAGAAGATGAAAAAGTGAAAATTTTACGACAATGACGACGACGACAGACAACCGAAATATTTTGATCAGAAAAGCTCACTTGAGCCTTCGGCTCAGGTGAGCTAAAAAGCATTATCAGTCTAAATCCCTTAGTTAAATGATAAGTTTTAAATGATTTTATAACGTTAACTTCCATTTCTTTGTCATCGTTCAGGGTAGCCTAGTGGTAGAGCGTTCGCGTCGTGATCGGGAGGCCTGTGTTCAATTTTCGTTCGCGGCGCCGCGTGATACCTAAGACATAAAAATAGGTAGTTACTGTTCCTTCGCCAAGCGCTCAGCATCAGAAGTGAAAGTCTCGGGTCTTTCGAATTTGACCCTAAAAACGTTGGTCCCGAGTCACTGTAGGCACTTGCAAGATAAAGAACCCTCACTGCTCAATGGCCCTGAGTGCCGAGTATAGTTCTAAATTTGAAGACCTTCACCGGCATAGGTGACGTCTCCATATGAGTGAAAAACTCTCGAGAGGGACGTTAAACAATATACTATCAATCAATCCATTTCATTTTCTATAATTAAGATAATATTCATAATCTTTCCTTTTTATTTATTGGAGATAGTTCATATATACTGAAGGACTTTAAAAACGCATATATGAAAATGTATAATAAAACAAATTCACAATTTTGATTATCTAATATTTTGCCCATGTATTGTGTTTTTAACATTTTGGCATGTATCCATATCATCGAAAAACGAAATCACTCATCCGTAACTCAGCCCGTCTCACCCGTGCTCACTTTACTTAAAGTCACCCACGTGGTTAACGAAGGAATTTTTTCATCTCTCGTCACGTATACGTGCGACTTACACTATTTCAGTCAGAATATCAAGAATTGACGTCATTCCAACCGTTGACTGAAATGCCTAGGCTGTCTGAGCAACAGAGGTATGCAATTCTTGGTCTTGTTGACGCTGGGTTAAACCAACGCGATATCGCACGACGCTTCAATGTGCACCAATCTACAATAACAAGATTGCTGAGGAAATATCGGGCCACAGGAAGTGTCAAGGACCGTCCGAGAAGTGGGCAGCCACGCGTAACAACGAGGCGTCAAGATGTCTTCATTAGGCAACGTCATCTGCGCGACAGGTTTTTGACGTCTGTTTCAACGTCGAAAAATGTTATAGGGCGTCATGGGAGACATATCCATCCCAGAACCGTGAGACGACGATTGAAAGAACATGGAATATTGTGTCGACGTCCATTGAAAGGTAATGTCCTTACTCAACGTCATCGACGATTGCGCGTCATATGGGCACGGAATTTGCTTGCCAATCGTCAAAACTGGCGTAATGTAGTGTTTAGCGATGAATCGAAATTCAACTTATCCCATGCCTATGGCAGACAACAGATTTACCGGCGTCGTCATGAACGTTTCGCTGCAAACTGTGTCATTCAGCATGACAGATTCAGCGGAGGAGGCGTTATGGTGTGGGGAGCAATCAATCAAAATTTCAAGTCATCTTTGATAATTTTGAGGGACACTCTAACAGCCAGGCGCTATATTGATCAGGTACTACGCCCGGAACTTCTTCCACTGATCCGACGTCATCAGACTGTCAATAATCCATTGACGTTTCAGCAGGACAACGCGCGTTCACACACAGCCCGCATAACTATGGACTTTCTGAACGCTAATGGAGTTAACATACTGGAATTCCCAGCTAGATCTCCCGACCTTAATCCCATTGAACACGTGTGGGACGAGCTGGGAAGACGGTTAAAAAGACGTCAACGCCAACCCGCAAGCGTGCCAGAATTGGCAGAGGCTCTACAGGAAAAGTGGAATAACATTCCTATGAGACGAATTCGAGTTGTATGCCAATCTATGAGGTCCCGCTTGAGAGCTTGTGAAGTTGCAAATGGTGGTCATACACGTTACTGATCAAAACGGGGAAAAATGTTGACAGTGTAATTTAAACTGCTTGCCTTGAAAAAACGCGGTTAGCAAACTTGTTGATTGTATAGGAAATGAAGAGATTAAATGAACAAATTATGATTTTTAATAAATTTCCTACAACATATAACATTATATACATATGACAATAAAAACACTTTCAGTAGGCGTTTTTAAAGTCCCTGAGTATATTTCAGGGCATTTTTTAAAACACATTGATCCACATTCATCTGTTGAATATATGAGTGTTGGTAAAACGTGGAACTTAGAACGGAACGGAAAATAAACTGTGGTTTCATCAATTTTCGTTGGCATCAATTTTCGTGGATCTTGTAAAACAGACAGTTTCGAGGATAGGTAATTTCGTGAACAAAAGCATTGCCTATACAAACGAATGTCATATTTCGTAATTCAATGAACATTTGAATTCGTGGATCTGCTCAACAACGAAATCCACGAAAATTGGTGCTTAACGAATATTGATGAAACCACAGTATTATTTGAATTTAATCACTTAAAATACACAAATTTTATCTTCAACGATATATCTTATAAACAAGAAAGTGTTGGGATTCAATGAACATTTCTATTTCTTTTCGTAAAAAGATATTCAGGTAATTTACGAGGGGAGGGGCTGACCTTTTGCAATTTCTTAGACCTTTCCAATGAGGGTAAAATAAACTCAAATGTTTCACGCATTCATACCCCCTCACACACACACATGTACACATACACGCAAACAAGTACCTCATACACTTTATGTTTTCATTGAATGTTAAGGTGCTACATTTTTACCACAGAAAAGTTTTCCAACTTTCTGTATCCAGAATTGGAATATATAGTACTTATTTTCAATTTGTACACTTACTTACTACATTAATTAGATTAAACAAAATTGAGGATTCGACTGAAATACATTGGAGTAGAAACTGATTCTCCCTCCCAAATCATACATTTGTCTTCTTTTTTCGCTTGTGAATTTTTTTCAGGTAAATCTAATCCACACACACCTTCACACACGCACACTCCCTCACTCATCCTCACACCCTCACACACACTTTTAAATTCGATTCTATGTTATTGCTATGTCAGCCACTTTCGTGAATAAGAGGCTGAGCAAGACTAAGGCAATTTTTTTAATAATATGTATAAAATACATTGTTAACGTTTTTGATAAAATTTGTGTATTTTAGGTGATTTAATCTAAAATGATATATTCTATATATTTTCCGTTCCGTTCCGTTTTCTGTTTTGCGTTTTAGAAACATCCCGAATATATTAAAGTATGTGAAATAAGTTGATTAAAATGTTTTAAATGTTCCTTTATTTGACAAATGTAATAGGTTGTGCGTATGGGACTTATGGAGCAAATTGTAAAGAAAAGTGTGGTAACTGTGCTGAGAACATAACATGTAATAGGTTTAATGGAAGTTGCATGAACGGATGTAAAAAACCATTCATAGGGGATACATGTGATAAAAATGGTAAGTTATAGTTTTGGTGAAATATACTCAAGTAGCCGGAAACATTAAATTAGTTAATGCGCAGGTGTGTTTTACACTTATTTTACAAAATGGTCATGGATTTAAAATATTCATCATCATCATCCATTGTATAACAAGCTAAAAGCTGTACTTCGCTACTAACGTCATCAGGTGACGCCTAAAGATAGAAAAAGATGCATGAATGAAAAAGTGAAATGTTCAACACTGCCCCAGGGATAATTACAAATGTAATTACTATTCATAAAATCAGCTCTGAATCATTAAAACTTCTGCTAGAACCCAACACTCATATCACAAAAATAAATATTCAACACTTTCAGATAAAACTTTACCCATTCTTTTTAAACACTTTAAATATAAATTCGTAAAAAAACAAACCACCAATTCCCGTAAACCTCACGATTCTAGTCTAGCAGCACTTTCCAAAAACAATAGAATAAGAGCTTTCGGCAGAACCAAATATTATGTTTCAAAAAATATGTGGGCGTGGTGTTGAAAAGGAAAAGGAAAGCCCTAGCCCTAACCCTTCAAAAGTTATGGTCAAGGTTTGTTTTATAATAGTATGTCAAACTTAAAGGTTAAGGTAAAAGGGTGAAAGGTCTTCTCACAAGTATTACATACCAGGTATGTGAAGTATGAAATGCCTGGTCGTTACCGTTCAGAAGTTATGGCCAAGGTTAAAGCTTTTCAAAAGAAGGTTAAACTTTTCAATGAAGGTCAAAGGGTCAAAGTCGTTGGTATCCATTGAAATGACATCTCAAAAGGATTACATCTGAGAAGTATGAAATCCCTAGCCCTTATCGTTCAAAAGTTATGGCCAAGGTTAAAGTTTTCGTAAGTACGGAAATCTTTAATGTCAAGGTCAAAAGGTCAAAATTGTTGATATCTAATAAAAGGTCTTTCAACAAAGAATACATATTTGGAATATGAATATATGGAATATGAAAATCTTAGTATCTCCGTTCAAACGTTATGGCCAAAGTAAAAGTTTAATTTCTTGTGTAAAAGTATGTCAAACTCAAAGGTCAAGGTCAAAAGGTAAAATTTGGAGGTACCAAAAGAAAGGTCTTGTCACAAGGAATACACATGTGAAATATGAAACTCATAGTCACTAAATCAAAAGTTATGGGCAAGGACAGACTGACAGACGGACGGACGGACAGACGAATGAGATTTAATGCCCCCTCGCTTTCCCGAAAGCGGGGACAATAATGTTACTTTTCCCTGAATTTACAGCTTTGATAAAAAATTGTAAAAAATAAAGCATTTGAAAATCATGGAACGTTATTTAAAATCATGCTCAAAATCTTAATAAATTTATTTAATTTATATATTTTTAATTATAAAGCTAAATGACTTGAATACTTTTCTTAAATTAGAATATATTGTAGGCATCTTTCCTGTACTAGATCTTGACCTTAAGGTAGGATTCTTCTCATATTTTTTGTATTTAAAAATTAATAAAATTTCACAGAATCAAGAAGACAATATCACTAAGTGGTGGTATCAGTGAGATTAAATTTGTCAGTTTTATATTAGAGACAAGAGCAGATCAAAGTCATTACCTTTTCCCTGGACATTAATAATAAACAATACTGTTGCAAATTATGCGATCACTACTTGTATTTCAAACGATTGAATGTTTTTTTTTTCTTTTTTGCATAAGAAGATACTACCATAAAGGGGCTGTAAGATGATATATTTCTCTTTTTTCCATTTTTTAGGATATACATGTATTAGTTATTTTTATATGCTTCCTATATTAAATTTTTTTTCATTTTTACATATGGTAAATTTGTCATATAAAGATACAAAATGATATAAAAACAAAGTTTTGATCGTTTACTGAAATAGAAAAAATACCATTTACGGATTTTTGGCTCAAATCTATATTGAGATTAGAAGCTTATAAACGCTAAAATAGTTCTAGTTTGTTTAAAAATCATATTTATTTGATATATTTAGGAACTTTAGTCCCTTATTATTAAATAAGGTTACATTTGAAAAGTTCTTCAAGTCTGTGATTCTGTAAAAAAAATTATAACTAAATTCATCATACTATTATAATTTTGAAAGACAGAAAAAATATTTTCATACGCTACCATTCCGCCAAATATATAGTCCCCGCTAGTTTTCAAAAGAGGTTTACCATTTCTATTTAAAGTTGTACAATTGGGATGAGGAAGGAAAATTATGCCATTATTACTGGTCTTTTAAATCCCCTTACACCTAAATATATATGATACAATGCACTATGAATATTTCATCTAGTCAGAAACCAAAGAAGAATCCTACCTTAAGTGAAGAAATGCAAGACTATCTCATGCACTGAAATTACACAACTTACTGTGATAATGTGAATGGTACGCAACCTTTTGAGGGAATGGTTTGTGTTTATTTACAAATTTCTTTCAAATATGATCTTAAATGATCTTTTTAAATAGAAAAATACAATTTTGAAAAAAATTCACATTGTTAATCTGAGAGTAATCCCAAAGAGTCATTTAATAATTAAATCCTATGTAAGTACAAAAAGATCAAGAAAAGTAAAATTGCAAAATAACCTATTTCTCTGTAGTTTGAACGGAAATGTTAATATTTTAATCTTTTTTTCGTAGTCATTTCGGTATTTTCATCATATTAAAGTTTGAAAGCATTCTGACAAAGACTTCTGAAAAATATTTACAAATTATATAAGTGTGGAAATTGGCTAATAAAATAGAATTTATTTTCAAATATCTTTGAAAATGTTGAATTGATTTTTTATGTCAATTTAATAAATAAGAATTTATTCTTGAAAACCTGCTTAATACCATTCAAATTATAAATTAAAGTCAATGAAGGACAAGTCCAAATAAGTATTTCTGTGATTTTCACATTCCCATCATGACAAGTACCTCTAAAAATGACTGTCATTATGAATTCGCAGTAAGTAACTACCATTCAAATTTTCACAGGCTGCAGTATATTTAATAAGAAGGAAACATGTCATTCGCTTTTTAACTGAATGATAGGCATGCAAGCAAGTGCTAATTCATGATTTTGGAAAGTTGGAAAATCTTGTGACAAACATTTTTCTGACAAAGGTTTACCTGCGTGAGTATATCTATCAATAAGGAATATTACTACCATACGTTGGCTGCTTTAGAGCATGTGTGTGAGAATTGTTTTTTTTTTTTAATTCGTCTAACAAAAAATGGTAACACAAATTAATAGTCGTTTTCACGAAATTAAGTTCATATGATCGCTATAAAATCCGTACCCACAAAAATTAATTTCGTTACCACGATACTGAATTCGTTTTTTTTTAATATACAGGGTGTCCCAAAACATATGTTACACTTTTAATGATCTATAACTTTATCAAATCAAAAGCAATTAAAAAGATATTTTGTCAAATTCTAGCATTTTATTATAAATTCTATTTGACAAAATTTCGGGAAATTCTGTTAAAGATTCAGGTAATTATGACGTCATAATGATGTCATCACATTTTCAAGATGGAACCTTCAGGTGAACAGTTGGCAGAAATTGTCAAACTTTACTATGAGTGTAAATCTGCAACCTCCGTCATTAAAACCATGAAAAAACAACATCCCGGGATGAAAGTACTTAACAGAATGCTAATCTACAGACTTGTGAGGAAGTTTGAAGCTAAAGGCACTGTAAATGACAATAGACAAAATTCTGGTATTGGGAGACCAAGGAGTGTCCGTACAAAAGAGAACATTGATGCCATCGACAAAGTTATCGCTGAAACTCCACAAAAATCAGTAAGACGGGTACTACATGAACTAAATGGCTCAGTTAGTAAATCTAGTGTTCACAGAATACTCAAATTTGACTTAAAATTGATTCCATACAAGATTAGTGTTATGCAGCATTTAAAAGAGACAGACATTAGAAGTCGATTGAATTTCGCCCATTGGATTTTAAACAGACCTGACTCTGAAACTTTGACAGATGCCATATGGTTTTCGGACGAGGCCCACTTCCATCTCAGCAACATTGTAAATAAACAGAATTTTAGATTCTGGGGTTCAGAGAAACCCGATTTTTATGTAGAGAAACCTCTTAACTGTGAGAAAGTAACTGTATGGCCTGCGTTAAGTTCAAGTGGAATAATTGGCCCTTTTTTCTTTTAGGACAGCGAAGGAGATGCAGTTACAGTCAATTCTGAACGATATTTAAAGTTGATGAAAACTAAATTTCTACCAGCTCTTAGACGAAAATTTGTAAATTTGGACAATGTATGGTTTCAACAGGACGGCGCTGCACCACACACTGCAGGCTGTGTTCTTCAGTGGCTCGACAACACGTTTGGTGATCAATTAATTTCTTATCGTACTGGAAATGTTTGGCCACCCCACTCCCCTGATCTGAACCCACTTGATTTCTTCTTGTGGGGCTATTTAAAAGACAGAGTGTATTCTGGTTCCCCACAAACAACAGAGGAACTAAAGGCAGCCATTACTCAAGAAATAAGATCAATCTCTGTTGATACCTGTAAAGCTGTGGTGAACAACTTCAGAAATCGTGTTAAAACCATGTTAAAGGCAAAAGGACGTCATCTTGAACATATGTTATAAAATGTCGTCGTATGTTATTCCCGTAGGATTTCGGTGAATAATGAAAAAACTGTGACAAATGTATGCTTGACAAAAAATTTAAAACAATCTTATTATAAGTTGTAAATTTCATAAATATACCTTTATGCATCAAAACTTTATTACAGTTTAAAAGTGTAACATATGTTTTGGGACACCCTGTATATACTTCATGGAAAAAAATTTAAATTAATTTCATTTCGTCGCAACGAATTTAACCTTTCCCATCACTTTTGAGTTGGACTGGCTCTGACTTTCATATTTCGCAGTTTTTTCCTTGTGAAAAGACCCTTTTCTGGCACCACTAAGTTGACCTCTTGACCTCGACCTTAAATTTTGACCCACTTTATCCATGCATAAAGATTAAAAACAAAATAATTTTGAAAAGTTGAGGCTTATATTCATTGTGAAGACAATTCAGTGGGTATACATGTAAATATATATTTTCTTTTTGACCTTGACCTGAAAAGTTTGACCAATTTGTAAAAATCTTCGACCTTTTAATTAACTTTTTTGATAGTTAGAGTTTTTATATGTCATAGGTGTATCTCTTCTGACATGTCCATCTTTTGGATACAATTTTCTCCTTTCGATCTTGACCTAGGATTTGATTTGCATTTGAAAAAAGAAATCAATCATCGCAATAAGCTTTTATCAGTATTTTACGAAAACATCTTGTTATTTTTATTAAACAATAATATTTTTTTTCTTTAAGCATTGTTTTTGAGGAAGACAGCATTAGAAACAGAGGCGGCAGATAATGGTGTTCTTGGAGGTTCACTAGCTACATGCTTCCTCTTAGTAGGAGCTGCTGTCATCACAGCTATATTTATCATTCGGTACTTGCATTCTTATAATATCAGTAATTTTCGTTTTAAGCAATGTATTGTAATGATTGCAGGCTATATTTAGATTTATTTTCTAAATATAACTTGCTTCAGGTTTTTGCTTTTGTACGCAATCTATGATGATTATCTTGAAACAAGATTTTAAAAAGAGCATAAAATCACAATAAAAGATCAGAATTCGTGTTACAGATGCACCATGACTTTTTTACAATGTATTTATGTGGAACAATATGGTACAATAAAAGATAGGGGAAAATATCAATATTAAAGATACTTTTCAACAGATTAAATTGAAGTGTTAATTCTAAAAAAAATCATACTTGATTCAAAAAGTAACTTATTAAAGGAAAGGATGTCATAAAATTAATCTAAAGTCAATTAGGCAGGACAAAGGAATGTAATTAGAATTTTCAAAATATAGCTTATAATTATGATTTTAGTATTTGTTGCGTGTAATTAAGAGTCGATTGTTCAGACTTTAAAATCATGTGAACATTATGTGAGTTATCTACAACAAAAATATTCTTTTTTGTAAAAACAAGCTTTTCTTATCAGAACTTAATCAGTTGTATTTAAGATTGATTAAACGGCTTTAAATTGTTTTTATTCTCTTTTTTCATTCATAAAGAGGCTTCACTGCTTCACTATATATTGGTAGGAGCTTTAAATTTAGACCATTACTCGTAGCTAATCAGATGTGTCCGATGATGAAACCCATGACCTTCCGATCGAGTGATCTTTTTTTCTGAATTACGTTGACTGTCCTGTATTTTAGAAAAAAAATTATTACTCATAGATATACATGTAAGTTTGATAAGAAGTTTTATTTAAAACAAAATTACACGAACTACCTTTGTTTCGTAGACGGAAGAGGAATATCAAGGGAAAGAACACTGTAAATCGACAACAAAGTTCAGTCACATTGACTTCAAATGGTAGTGTTTTTTTGTTCAATCGATAAAATCAATGAAAGAACGATTGTAATTAAATCCAGATTGAAGTTAAACATTAATAAAAGAATTTGTTTCGTCCAAGCATATTCAAGTATTAACTTATAAAAGTTTGGTAACTCTGGACTTTCAACAGTGTAGATAAGTCACGATATGTATTTTTATATCTTATGATTATGCATTTTTTCAGATGGATGTTATCTAGGAGAATTATGTGTTGAAATTTTGTGGGTTTTTTTTCTTTCAGGCCATGAAGAAATTGAAATAAATGGCTTTGACAACGTAGTCTTTAAACCGCAACCTGTTCCAGATAAGATTTCTCCAAAGCACAAAACGATAACAATTTTGGAGTTAGAGGAAAGAACAAAGTCCATGTCTGACAATGAGAATGTTTCTTTTAAAAAAGAATATGAGGTATGAAAACAAATAAGAGTTCACTTGCAATTGTTTAAGTAGTTATCTAATAAATCACATCAAGACCATATTGAAAAAAAGTCTTAGTAACATGACATATAATCTAACTAAACATACATTGATATCTGTATTTTATCATCCTCATCTAAAAAAGTTTAAAAAAAAAAAAAAAAAAAAAAAAAATTTCAGAACAAATTTTAATAATTTTAATTTCATTAACTAAAATGTTATTGTTCTGAATTAAGAAAATACCAAAAGGAGAATTATATCCTTGTACTGAAGGGAAAAAGCCTGAGAACGTCTCAAAAAATCGATACACGACAACTTTTCCTTGTAAGTATGTATTAGCTTTTATATCATAAAAATCGTCAGGGTATGTCATTTCTTTTTCCTGTTCTGAAACCTTTTTTATAACTTGGAGTATTATCTCATTTGATATAACACACAGCATACGTCTTTGAAATGGAACACTGCTATGTGCAAATATGTACATGTATGTTACATACTATCCATCTATACATGTATGATGTTGAATTTTTCTCACTTTTTTTTACCGAACTTCAGAATTCTAACATTGAATACGTTTATTAGGATGTTTTTGATTAAGCTATAATTATTATTAAGTACATATGTTTTTCTTTTTAATTATTCTAAAACATAACAACGTATAATTTATAGATGACCATTCGAGAGTTATCCTAAAGAAATTAAATCCTAAGGAATCAGACTATATCAATGCAAACTACATTGAGGTGAGTTTTTACAATTCCTGGCAAATATTTACTTCCACTGTATATTTCCTCGTTTTTCCTTTTTGAAAACAAGACCTTCTTCATATGAACCATTAACAACAATTTATAGGCATGTTTTAATTTAAGCCATTTGCAATTCTAAGCATAAAAGAGATTTGGAAAGTAAACTTTTTCATGGTTATTCATCAGTTTAGTGTACGGTGGACTGTATATTGTTTTCTCTGTTTTTTTTTTTCGCTAATTTGGTATGAAAAACTTAAAACAGATATAAATAATGCTATTTTTAAAATACATTTCTTCGTTTTGAGTAAATATAACATCTATTATGTAATCCATGATTGTGTAAAACTGCTTAAGGCTAAGTTATGTTTTAAATTAATCTTCTGTTTGCTTGAAGAATGCACAAGGACGAAGGGCTTATATTGCCACACAAGGTAAATTGAAAAATAAATATTGATTTAAAATGGACGATTTTAATTTTAAACTTCAAAAATGTTTCAATTTTTACTGCTATAATTTCGAATTATTTGCTCATCAAGGGCCAAAACCGAAGACCATTGCAGACTTCTGGAGATTGGTTTGGCAAGAAAATGTTTCTATCATCGTTTGTCTAACTAATCTAAAAGAAGGCATGAAGGTAAAGTTCAATAAATTTAGATAATAAGTATAACATATAATATATGTGCAAGCAAAAATATTCTCATTCAACTTAGAATACTAGTAAGTCATTCTTTCTCTTTTTAACCGACAAAATCGTTTTTCTTTTCTTTTTAAAGTAAAATCAATATTATCAGTTGAATCTTTTTTCATTTAGACGAAATGTGCCGTGTATTGGCCAAATCTTGACGACAAAATACAGAACGGCCAACTGTACGTGAGGCAACAAGATGAGAAAGTTTACGCAAACCACACAATAAGAAAATTGCGGATCCGAAATACTGTTGTGAGTTGACCAATAATTTTGAATCATTCATTTAAATAATCTTATATATTTATAAATATTTTTATGTCGAGTATGATGAATGATATACTTGAATATTATTTCGAGATTTTCCACCAAATTTTCATAATGAATGCACAAGTTCTAGAAAACACTCCATAAATATCAATTGCATATTAATATTTTTTAACTATTTAATCATCATTGGATAGGAAAATACTGAGCGTGACGTCATAATGTTCCACTACACACAATGGCCAGATCACGGCGTCCCAGATCCATTAAGTCTCGTAGTTTTTCATCGTCACGTGATGAGGATGTCTTCAATCTACTATGCGGAATATTCATTAGTTCACTGCAGGTATGATGCTATTTATAAAAGATATACCCATTGTGTTTGAAATTTTTGCCTGATCTAAGTATTTTTTCTAAAGCTTATAATTAATCAATATTTTTCCTTTTTGGATTTTCATGTGAAATTTGACTGGCACTTAATTATTCCCAATTTCACTCTGCTTTGAAGGACGCAGAATTCTTGTTTCAGAAATATCGACAAATGTAACTGCAAATTTATCAAATTTCAATAAAATTATCTCTAAACTTATCTGAAAAACATTTGAATGAAAGTTTGTGAATCGTAATATTTATTTTTATTTTTTTTTTTATAAAAAGTGCAGGTGTAGGAAGAACAGGGACATATATTGCACTTGACGCCCTCTATCGGCAAGCTGACGAAACAGGAAAAATTAATGTACCAAAATATTTAGAAACTATGAGGAAAGACAGAATGAATATGATACAGGGCGAGGTGAAACGTTACAACTTTTAATTTTTAAAGCATCATTCATTTAACTTAAATTTTAAAAGTTTAAAATTATTTATAAACACCATGAATCACTTTCAACTCAAAAATTGTACATAATTTTAATATACAGGATCAGTACAAAACAGTTTACTTGGCGTTATACGAATCGTTCAGAGGAAGAGCAAGATCTATTTCTACAGACAGATTTCTAGAACAATTCCATGAGCAGAGCTGTTACACCAATCTTGGACATGTGGCCAACAAATCTCCCTTATCTGCTGAATTTGAGGTGATTGTTGTTCAAATAAATGTTATATATTTTATAACAGTACACCTGACTTAATAGATTGCAAGCTTCTTGTTCTGTCTCTATTTATCGTATGTCCGTAAATTAGACATCTTAAGAATCATGGTATAGATTCAAAACAACTTTTGAACATATTATCCCTTACAATAGATTTTTTTTTTGCTTTGTGTTATGAAATGTTTGTGAAAATTCAAATTTTTTTGTAAGCAGCATTGTGATTACTATAGACAGATTTGTCTGCAATTTGCTGGCCACCTTAATTTGTATAAAAAAAGAATCTTTAAAAAAGAATCTTCCTTCAAATCAGCAAGCATATGATAAAGCATGTCGATACACTATACAATCTATGCAAGCAAACTATGTGGTGCAGTTTCAAGTTTATTCAAAACATGGTCACGGGCACCATGATTGGATCTCTACAGAGATGAAAGTTTTGGGTAACAGAATTAAGTCATTACTTTAAGAACAAGAAAACTATCATTAATCTTTCAATTCCACATGAAATCATCAAAAAGAGGGCAGACTTTGAGTAACTGGTACACAAGGTACAGACTGGGTTTTAACATTTTAACAGGAACTTATGATTAAAATCCTTTCAAAATTTTCGTCTAAAAACAGCAAAGCCACGACAATCCATATTGTATGCAACCTATCTTAAGAGATACATCCAGTTTTCCGTTTTGCATCGGAGTAAATAATGGATTCAAATTCACAACAGATATTAATAAACATAAGTTTAAAATTGATTGAATTCATTTTCTTATATAAATGGACACAAGGCTAGGTGAAGTCAAAAATCGGGAATCAAAATTTACATAATACATAAAAATCTTTTCAAAATCTTCTACTAAAGTCAGTGTCATTGCAGCCCATGGACATCTTGTTTAGTGTTTTATGAAAACGTTCATCTTTTATTAGCATTTCTTACATATATGTCAAATCATCTGCAGTTTTTATAAAATTTGATTTTGTTTTATTAGGAGTTATTCTCTTTGAGAAAAGAATATTTCGAGACAGATTACGAATTTGGAAGAAAGAATATGGAGGCAAACTTATCTCCCAATATATTGCCTGGTAATTGAATAAAAAGCTTTGAAAGTATTTTTTTCTTTTTGATTGATCTTACAAGGCACGTTATAATTTAAAGTGATCTATATTTCAATAAGACTCTCAGACATTTATACAAAAACCGTAATCAACCGTTTATACATATATTTACTCTCTTATTACAATCTATTTTAGTTGATGCGTATATGTGTCATATGGTTGACTCAAAGGGAGCAAGGAAATACTATAATGCAATTGTATTACAGGTATTATATTTAATGAACATACCTGTTAAATTGATTAATTTTCTAATTATCTTGTACCCGATTATAACTTTTCTTAAAATTGACAAATTGAGATACAATATTATTATGAATTTCTAATTTCAGTCTTTCACGAGGAGTGATTGTCTTATTAGCGCCCAATTTCCGGATTATGTAGAAGACTTCCTGAGTCTCGTGAGAGCGTTTTATACTCCAATCATTGTTTCATTATTCCCATTGAGAGAATTTCCTATGTAGAAGACTTCCTGAGTCTCGTGAGAGCGTTTTATACTCCAATCATTGTTTCATTATTCCCATTGAGAGAATTTCCATCGGTAAATGAATTCATTTATGAAAGACAATAACTCAAAAAAAATTGTTTTTGTAAGAACAAATGTTGAAATAGAATTTCTTAATCCATTTGCAACATTAAAGCTGCAGTGTGAAATTAAACAAAATTGGTTATGGAATAATCACTTTTGTTTACATTTTGTTTTTATCATAATAGCCCCGTTGCAAAGGACTCTCATTATCAAATGAATTTTTTTCCTTTTATCAACTTCTAGTCTTCGTTTTGGGTCCCAAGGAAGATCGAAAACAAAGCAGTAGGAGAACACATCACCAAATTTACAGATTGTACCAAAATGCCAAGCATCGTCAAAACCAATATCGTATTGCACTCGAAGGTTTGTATCAATATAGATAAAAAATGAATGAATTGCTTCAATAAATTAATGTACGAAAATTATTATTACATTTCAATCTTTTTTGGTTGTTTTCTACAACCTATAGGTGGGAAGTGATGTTCGAGTTACAATACTAGAAAGCACAAGCTGGAAAGGTGAAAATGATACAACTGGTAGAAGAATCTTAATTGATTTGATTAAAGAGGCAAAGATGGAAGAGACCACTTACCCTGGTGCAAGGATTCTTGTACTATCAAGGTATGTCTTACATAAGTCATCATGGTTCTTCTGAAAATGAGATAATAGCAGGAATAAAAATTATTATGCACCCATTACTTTATCTACTACACTATTTTCTATGTCTTATAAGTCATCCTGGTCTTCAAAATTACAACAACAAAAAAACTCAAGAGAATTAAAATACATATTCAATTGTCTTCTTGAAATTGACTATATACTAGTATTTAGAAGTTTAAATGTATCATAAAGTACAGCAATCATTTAGGAACTAATTTTTTGTTAGTGATGGTGCAAAGCGCTGTGGACAATTTTGTGTTGTTTACAATGCACTGGAACAAATGTCCATGGATGGAGAAGTAGATATATTTACCATAACGCGGCAGCTACAGATCCGCCGTCCTGAGTTTATAAACAGCTTGGTAATCCTTCACAACACTATTTTTTGAAATTTGTTTAATTTAATTTCTATTTCTGGCTAGTGATTCTTAATTTATATTTTTAGGAGGATTACCAGTTTTGTTATGAAGCCGTTGCTGATTACCTACAAAATGATACTGTATATGCAAACTGCTAGAGACAAAAGTTTGTGGAACTTTGATATAACACATTCTAACACAGTGGAATTTTAAAAATTGAACATGACTCCAATATCAAAACGTGTGTGAGTGATAATGATGTTTACCAACGTTTCTCCGTTTTTACTCCATATTCTAATAATTCTTTTCCTTGTTACGTAAAGCTAGCTTAATTGTGTGGAGAGTGTGTGCTTGTTGTATTTGAATGACGAAGACCAACACTTTGACAGCTGAATATTACTTTATTCTAGAAGAAAGATTAGTTTCTAATAATGTTCTTGTAATTTGACCAACTTATCAGGTCTAATTCAACTCGTATTCGGTACGTCAAGTCATTACCAAACTCAAGACGTTCACTTTTACCCCAAACCACAAAATTTTAATTTTGAATATCTTGATGAGATCTATTTTACATGTGAATATTTGCAAACAATTGTAGGTATGATATAGAAGTTCATACACATGATACAAATGTTGTTTTATAATCAATATTATTTTAAAATGTTAGTGATCTTAAATTTGACTTGTATTAAGTATTAACTTGTCAAAGTTAATGGTCTCCCAGCACGCCGACATGAGACTGAGATCTAAATCTGAGACTGTCACAAATGTGTACTGGGTTAGTTTTATGACCCTAGAGCCAGGTCTCTGGTTACGGGTTGTTTCCCTTTGAAAAGGTTAAACTCAATTGTCCTTCCTGTCTGATACCAGTGCATGGCTACTGCAAGTAGATTTGACTCTAATAAAGTCTTTTAAATTCATTTCAGTACGTTTTTTATTTTGTTTGTATGTCTTTTTTCATCGGGGATGTGGGTGGTGATAGTTAGGAATGCATGTAATATATATTGGATGAGTAGTTTCTGCAAATCATGAAATTAAACTACTTTCATTTATTTCGTCTGTTTTAGTGGAAATTATGGTCATTTACCCCAGCCAAACTCTCATATTATTATCACAGAAAGCATGCATTTTATTTACATTGAATCTTATCAAAACATTCAAGTTATATCAATGTTCTCCCTGACCTGTTTTATTGTGTTGTGTAGAAAATTATCCCCGACACAGTAACGATTCAAATTTTATGCATGTGGCACAGTAAAAATTTTGCCGACTCGGTAAGATTTCTGATAATAATAAAATCCAAACATATAAATTCTCTCTAACGGAACCTTTAATCAAACAATTCAACCGTCTTTCAGTTATGAAAGGTAGAGCACTTAATTACTAGGGCTTCACCTTGCATAATCAATTATCTCAAAGACCCTCGCCGGACTTTACGCATGAAGGAACAAACTTAAGACTAATTTTATTTTACACTTCCATGTGACGATTAATTGGCTATTTCATTAAGATAGATTGTATTGTTTAAATAAATTAAAATATGTATTTTCTATAGAGCCACGGCTATAGTTCTAAATATGTTAGCACTGTAAGTCAAACATAACATCGTACGGAAGTCATTTAATTGATGTAAATAAATTGTTTAAAATTTTGAACATGTTAAAGGAACTCTTAAAAGTTTTTTTAATATTCTGAAGTTTCTTTTTTTTGTAATTCGGCAATTCGATCAAGAAAACTGACAAATAATCACGGTGAATTTACTTTCAAATATGCTAAGTAGTTCGACTGTATCGACTAGAATTTCCTCTACTTTTCAGAACACGTGTTTTACTTTTATCAATATGTACCACCATACCATTTGTGTAACGAAGTTGCGATTTCTGAAAAAAAATATGTGCATGAATTCTTTTGTTTTTATAATGAATAGTGATACAGTTGCGCATTTGATATCGAAAAAACTGAGAAATTTTAGTGCTTCGCGTAATCTCTGCAACATATAAAATTCGAACAATGGAGGAATCTGGTATATTTATCAACATTTCGAAGTATCTTTGTTGAAATGTCCATGCAGTCATTCTTTGCAGTCGAGTGGCCGCGTGGCGCAGTGGTTAGAGCGTATCATAACAAAAATTGCACTAAAATAAGATTGTAACGTATTTCTGTAAATCCGCACTATTCAGCTTATCAGAGAGATAATACAGATGCGTCTGAATCACTAGGGTGACCTTTTGACCTGAACGATTCCCAGAATAGACCATTCATTAGAATGCAATTGTTTACTTGTTTATCGGAAGATGTATTTGGTCAGAAGGAAGAAGCAACCAAGGAGATTAAGGGTGATCAGAGTTCAGGTGTTTGAATAAATTATCGACAGAAAATAATATTTCAAGATTATGCAAAAGATTGGTAATTATTTTAAAAGTGCATTAGAAAATTAAAAAGTACTGAAGGTCAGAATAAAAGTAAATACAAATTCAAATGCAGATTAAAAATCATTGTTGCAATTTTAAAAGAAATATTAAATTATGCAGGGCACGCACAGGGGTATAAATGTAACTCAGTGAGAAGAATTCGGCAGTGGAACGCTTAATTTTGTCTCTTTCTGTTTGCATTTATACAGGTAAGAATATCTTGTAGATTTGCGCTCGTTTTGTTAAAAATTATTAAATTTTCACATGGCTAATTTTATTTACAGGTTAAATGTTTTATATCATTTAAGAAATAAACAATGTTATTTAGTGAACATGGCGTTATGAATAGCAATTGCTCTGCTGGCATATTCCATGATGCGCGCTAGCGCATCATGGAAAATATGTCAGCAGAGCTATTGCTATTCATAATGCCATGTTCACTGAACAATCGTTGTTTATTACTTATATTTGCATTCTTTGATATTTTTTTTTTCAAGAATATCAGAGGAAATCCTGACTTACATAAGGACGCAGCTTCTTGTCTTCAGTAAAGAAAAACATACGGCTTTAAAATCAGTAAACCTGATTTGCTCCTTTTCTCTAATAAATCACAAACATATTAATAAAGTTAAAGTATTTCCCTATCAAACACAGTTATCTGGATACATTTTAGCAGCGCCGTCATCACATTTTTGTTTTGTTGCAGTTGTGACGTCATCGATCAACGTTATTAAAACCCTCTGACGAAAATCAATAATTTAACAATATAATGAAAAAAGAGAATGCTTTTATAATGATTATTACTCCAGAATGCTTTTCTATAATTTTTTTTTAGTTTTTCTATTCATTTTTAATAGCTAAAATCATTCTTGAAAAAGATATACTAGCTAAAGATTTTTTTTTTCTTTCTGAATGTTATTACCCAAGTGTGAAGAGTTATCGTTCTTTGTTCAAATATGCATGATACAAAAAATAAAGATATGACAGTTCTCTAAAATTTTTAAAAAGTTTTATTATACAATTAAATACTATGACCAAAATTGAATATTTAAAGATATAAATTAGCAAATTTAAATATTCTGAATTTCCTTTTTTTCAAAGAATATTATCAGATCCAGGAATTGAAGTTAGAGGGGCGCCAAAAGTAGGCAAGGGGTCTGGGGGCCGCCTTTAGGCCCCCAGTGGGTGCAGGGCAAAGCCCTGGTGGGGGCCCAGGGGGCGAAGTCCCCGGAAGCTCCTGGGTTCTAGAGATTTTGTAGGGTAAGAATGAGGTCTACCAAGTACCAATATTTACATTTTCTAGACGAAACTGTGATTTACGTTAACTTTGACAATTTTAGGGGGGGGGCGCGCACCGGGTGCGCCCCCCCTTAAATCCGCCACTGATTATCAAAAACTTATTTTTATTCCTCTTATGAAAGAGTTTGTATATATACTTCTCAACACGATCGTTAAGTGTAGTAGAGATTGTTCTACACGAGTGTGATAGAGCAATTGCACTCCTATTGGAAGCAGGTGCGTCTATAGTGCTATGAATGCAATTGATGACTACATGTTCATAGTGGGAGAGTGCAATGGATATGCAAATATAAGTATTTATATCTATAATAATGTTTAATATCTTGTTTAAAATTATTTATTGTAATTATAGATATTAAAATGGATTGTTTAATTTAATAAAGAGTGGAACGCTGAATTTTGTCTCTTTCTGGTTGCATTTATACAGGTTGGGTAACATCGCCACTCCCCATAATCTGTAATGCGCTAGACATGCAGAAAGAGAGGAGAATAAATAAATCCGAGGGAAATAAGACACAAACTGGAAAATTAAGAATGTGGTGAACTTTGTCTGGTCAGGACCAGGGAATTTCGGAATGTTTTCCCTGGCCCTTAAAACCTCTCACATGCGGAAAAGCGAAGCACGATCCCGGTAGCTTATTAGATGATCCAGTAACCAGACAAAACCATATAAAAATCAAAAACAAGTTCCAAAATAAACAAAATATCCCAAACAACAAGCTTTCATATTTGCCAAAAAAAAAGAACTCTTTTTTATTTTACGAAAAATGGTGGAGAAATGGGGCTCTTACATTGAATGGACAAAAAAAAACTGACTGTTGAGAATCACAGTGAAAAAGCCTGTGTCACAAACACCTACGAAACAGTTGCAGTGGAGTTTAAATAAAAGTTAACGAGGATTTTACAAGTGTAAGCGAAGTAAGGAGTTGGTCCTTACGTCGCGGGATCGAATCCCACTGTGGGACGTGGAGACCGATCCTTCGGATGAGACCGAGGTCCCGTGTCAAAGTATGTGCTGGTACAAAGAAGATCCCTCCCTGCTCAACGGTCTTGAGTGCCGAGTATAGAAAAAAATTTGCAGCTCTCCACCGGCAAGTGGCGGACTCTCAATATGAGTGTAAATTCTCGAAATGTACGTTAAACATATATACAATCAATCAATCAATCAATCAATCTTTGCAATCGTTTTCTTTATTTAAGACAAAGAATTCAAAATTATTTGTTTTCAGTTTTGAAATAATAATTTTTCAAACATACAAAGTACTTTTTCATCTACCATGTACATGTAATATATGGAGATAACGTACAATATCCAATCTCAATAGTTCATTAAACGATATGAATTAGGAACAGAGCAAACTCGGTCTTCCAAAACATCAGAGGTGGGGTCAGGTACCAGGAGCAATGAGCATACCCTGCTGACTGGTCACTGCCGCCGGGTGCTCCTTGTCATTATCGGTAAATAAAGCAATAATCTGTCGACATTTCGGTGTGTAAATAAAGGCTTAACAATAAGTATGAAAACCGTAAGTAAGCATTTAACTCAATAATACAAAAAATGTTTTTGCTGACAAGGCCACTGTATCGATCATAGAACCTTCGAAACGACGAGTGTAAACGAGATTGCTGATATTCTTGTTTCATTCACTTTTTGTCAAGTAGAGACAAGGGTTTTTTTTTCAATGAAGGAAGGAACTCTAATATGACGTTATCATAGTTTTACCAGGTGGACTAAGTGTATCAGCATCTTTAGTGGGTTTGTAAGCATGTTTCCTGATACTACGGAGGTAAAGTTACCAATATGGAATGAGCAATAAGCTGTATATGAGAAATACCTCCTTTGCTTTACCTCTCCGAAATATGCAGTGTTACAACGCGAAATGTAATAACAACGCAAAATGTAATAAACCTGGATTATTACATTTTGCGTTATCACATTTTGCGTCGAATTCAACGCAGAATGTAATAACGCAAAATGTAACAACATACATTTGAGGATTATTACATTGCACGTTAATACATTTTACGTCGAGACCAACGCAAAATGTAATAACGCAAAATGTAATAAGACCAATTTCTTATTAAAACATTTTGCGTTGTTACATTTTGCGTCGAGATTAAGCAAAAGGCAACAACGCAAAATGTAATAATACACTTTTTTCGGCAGCCAGATTCAGTACAATTTTCAATAGTGTAGTACTAGTGGTCAATAAAAAGAAAATAAACAAAAGGAAAAAAACATAGATAAGTGCAATTTTTTATAATTAACAAATTGTAATATATTGATTTAATTAGCTACATGTAAAATTTAAAATTAGTTTAATGAACGTATTTTGTATAGGTGTTGCAAATTAGAAATGTGCATGTGTGGGCAGGGTTGTTGGGGGTATTGACCAGTGTGCTTTTGCTTTTTTTTTTTTTTTACAGACAAATGCAATTTATCTTTTAAAAAACTTTATTCATTTGTATTGGCAGATGTAAATATAAAGCAGGAAGGGGTTTATTGACAATGGTGATACCATTCTGTTCCATGCAAATCACCAGCTTTACAGACAAGCAAAAACAAAATTCTCTCTCTATCTTTCCATCCAATAATAAAATGGATTGTTTCTGCATGTCCACAGTAATACAAAAATAAACATACGAAGTAAACATCCCACCCTGTCCCTGCCCTCCTCGCTTGACACACACATACACTTCTATTTTGTTAACCAATGTATACATGCCGAACATGCATTTCAAGAGCTGTTAATGAACTTACGATCAATTTTTGGTAATTGAATATTTGTTATTGGTTAGAAATTTAATAAGACTATCAAAAATATGCCGATCAAAGTTAAATTAATTCTGTATAATTAAGTACAGTGTATTCAATATATAACTAAAATCAGAGTCAGAAAAACGATACATTTAGGTGTACATGTATTTATATCCTAAAAAGCCCTAGCGTTGGTCCTATTGTTTTAGTTCTAAATATTTTTACAGCGTGTTTCCCATGTTGGTTACATGTATATATTTGAATCAATTTTATGATCTTTTTTGGGAAACGCAATCGAAAAACAATAATTACATTTTGTTTTATTACATATTGTTTTATTACATTTTGCGTTGTCTTCAGTGCAAAAATAAAATAACGCAAAATGTAACAACAAAAAAAGCACGTTATTACATTTTGCGTTATTACATTTTGCGTTGATCTCGACGCAAAATGTAATAAAGCAAAATGTAATAATACAGGTTCATTACATTTCGCGTTGTTATTACATTTGGCGTTGTAACAATGCAGTGTAAAAATACGCTTTTTAAAATCGAAAGTAACCCTTTTATAATAGTTCACCGCTAACATTCAAAGATTACATTGAAATTCAGAATATAATCAATACTTCCTGTTCTTAGAAGAAAAAATAATGAAAGCCTTTATTGAATGAATATTGAATGATATATCTTTACTTTTGTTTATATGATTTTAATTATCAAAACGGATTTGGTATAAAACGAAATCGAAAGTCTCAGATAGATTTTTTTTATTTTTTCCTCTTTCAAGTTTTCTTTTCGATTGCTATTTGTGTAATATAGTTTGTGTAGGTGTTCACTTTTCTTGTTACCTGTGTTGAAAAAGGGAAATAATTTTTCATTCTCCCACGGTTATAAACCAGTTCAAAGAAATGCCGCGGACATTATTCTCAAAAAAATCACGAACGTCCTCAATAAATTATATATAAAATGAAAAATACACTCCCTAGACCATAATTTAATTCCATAATTGTAGTGATAAAGCAATAAGATGATTAAATGATTTTTTTTATTATACACTCATAAAAAAAACAAACTTATGAAAAAATAGAGTCGTTAGTAGAATAGAAATAAAGTCGTCCTTGCTGTCGTGAATGTTGCAGGATCGGATAATCTCCGAGAGCGGGAAATGTTGTTTGAAATATAAAAGTCTCGGATAACTCTTCGGATTTTATCTTTCAAGAAACATTTCTCACCCTCGGAAGTTATCCTGCAATATTCACAAAAAGGCAGTCTTTATTATTTTTTTTAATTATTATCAAATAATTTAATTTTAGTTGTAACACGTCATTTGATTGGTTAAACGGTTTTATCCATTTTGTATAACATAACTTGCCTACGTCACAATGAGTTACGTCAAAAACGTATTACTCCGCTTGACGTTAATTTTAAAATAATGCTCAATTTGAAGTCTTTTCCCGGAGGAAATATTGTCTAATTGTCTACCCTGAAATTAAATTATAAGGAATAAAGCTAATTTCAACTTATGTTATCCGATATAACAAAACTTGGGGCAGTTTACGCTTTCTTATAAACCGCTTCGCGGTTTATAAAGCGTAAACTGCCCCAAGTTATGTTATATCGGATAACATAAGTTGAAATAAGCTTCATTCCTTAAATGAATAAAGAAATAATGTTAATTGATATAATGCTATTTTAAAACAAAAAAAAATAACTTGATTTATTTTTCTATATTAGGAAATATACAAAGAAGGAATGTGTCCCCGTATGCTGAATGTTGCTATAAAATGGCTTAAATGACCAAAACTGCACATATCTATCAGGAGTTCAATCTTATAAATAAATTTCCGAGTTCAAGGGTACCCTAACAAAAAAACACTATAGTTAACTATAGTTTACTATAGTTTACTATAGTTAACTATAGTGATAACTTTGACACTTTGAAAACTTTAATTTACTATAGTGATAACTTTGATACTTTGAAAAACTTTGACGAAAACTTTGACACTTTGAAAAACTTTGACGAAAACTTTGACACTTTGAAAAACTTTGGCGAAAACTTTGACACTTTGAAAAACTTTGACGAAAACTTTGACACTTTGAAAAACTTTGGCGAAAACTTTGACACTTTGAAAAACTTTGGCGAAAACTTTGACACTTTGAAAAACTTTGGCGAAAACTTTGACACTTTGAAAAACTTTGGCGAAAACTTTGACACTTTGAAAAACTTTGGCGAAAACTTTGACACTTTGAAAAACTTTGGCGAAAACTTTGACACTTTGAAAAACTTTGGCGAAAACTTTGACACTTTGAAAAACTTTGGCGAAAACTTTGACACTTTGAAAAACTTTGGCGAAAACTTTGACACTTTGAAAAACTTTGGCGAAAACTTTGACACTTTGAAAAACTTTGGCGAAAACTTTGACACTTTGAAAAACTTTGGCGAAAACTTTGACACTTTGAAAAACTTTGGCGAAAACTTTGACACTTTGAAAAACTTTGGCGAAAACTTTGACACTTTGAAAAACTTTGGCGAAAACTTTGACACTTTGAAAAACTTTGGCGAAAACTTTGACACTTTGAAAAACTTTGGCGAAAACTTTGACACTTTGAAAAACTTTGGCGAAAACTTTGACACTTTGAAAAACTTTGGCGAAAACTTTGACACTTTGAAAAACTTTGGCGAAAACTTTGACACTTTGAAAAACTTTGGCGAAAACTTTGACACTTTGAAAAACTTTGGCGAAAACTTTGACACTTTGAAAAACTTTGGCGAAAACTTTGACACTTTGAAAAACTTTGACGAAAACTTTGACACTTTGAAAAACTTTGGCGAAAACTTTGATACTTTGAAAAACTTTGACGAAAACTTTGACACTTTGAAAAATTTTATCGAAAACTTTGACACTTTGAAAAACTGTGGCGAAAACTTTGACACTTTGAAAAGTGGGGGGTATCATTTAGTGAGCTCATTTTTCACAGTAGCTCTAGTTTATATCCCGGTCCAGAAATTTTTACTCATATATAGACGTCACCATAGACCGTTGAAGGGCTTCAAATACAAACCTTTACTAGACACACAAGGCCGTTGAGCATAGAAGAATCTTTAATCATCATTCCAATGCCTGCCGTGACAAGGGGTCTTGGTTTTTAAAGAATCTTCTCCTTTGAACCTGCAACTTTCCCTTCAAAGTGCTGAAACAATGGCCAAGGCACAGTTGCTATATGTACATAATTTCTATTGACTTGCGTCGGTCGAAGCCGGGATTTGAACCATTGAATCATTTAATTCGTTTGTTTATGTACATAAATTATCATCACTTTCAATTTTTTTTTTATTCATATCAATCCAAATTTGTTATACATCCGCCCTGAAGGACAGGGGGGTATACTGTTTTACCCTTGTGTGTCTGTCTGTCAGTCCGTCTAGCTGTGTGTCTGTCCGTAACAACTTTTAATTCGCAGTTTTCTCAGCAACTACTCATCGTAGATGCTTGAAATTTTAACACAATCTTCTCTGAGGCATCCCAAAGCCAACTTAGGACCTATCAAATAATATTTTTGAATTCTTATAACGAATTTTAGATTTGTTATAACAGATTTATTGAATTTGTTATAACGAATTTAATTTGTTATAACAATTTCGTTGAATTCGTTAAAACGAATTTAATTTGTTATAACAGATTCATTGAATTCGTTATAACGATTTTAATTTGTTATAAAAGATTCATTGAATTCGTTATAATGAATTTGATTTGTTATTACAGATTTATTGAATTCGTTATAACGAATTAAATCTGTTATTGCAGATTTGTTGAATTCGTTATAACCAATTCAAGAATTTGTTTTAACGAATTTTTGAATTGATTATAACGAATTAAAGGAAGGATATGGAGATAACGAACAGTATTCAATCTCAAAGTCAATTAAACAATATACAAAATAAGAGCAGAGCAAACACGGACCTCCGAAACATCAGAGGTGGGATCAGGTGCCATGGAGGAGATAGCATGCATCCCCTGCAAATTCTTCAACAAATCTGTAATAACAGATTCTTAAAATCGTTATAACGAATTCAATAATATTTTTGGTCCTAAATGGGCTTCCGTAGAGGCATGCCAAACGGTGAGATACATTTTTGTTTAAATCTGATGTCAACTTCCTGTTTGTCTGTGTGTCTGTCCGTTTCACAATAACAAATTTTCGTCGCAGTTTTCTCAACAAGTATTCATCGCAGATGCTTGAAATTTTTACACAGTCTTCTCTGAGGCATGTCATGCATTTGGATACATTTTTGTTAAAATCCAAAGTCAGCTTCCAACTTGTCTAGGCGTCTGTCCGTTTCATACATAACAAATTTTGGTGGCAGTTTTCTCAGCAACTACTTATTGCAGATGCTTGAAATTTTTACTCAATCATTTCTGAAGCATGCCACATGATGGGATACATTTTTTTAATCCGATGTCAACTTCCTGTTTGTTTGTGCGTCTGTCCGTTTTATATATAACAATTCTTCATTGCAGTTTTCTCAGCAACTTATTATTGCAGAGGCTTGCAATTCTAAGACAATCTTCCCAAAGGCATTCCATACGGTGGAATACATTTTTGGTCAAATCCAATGACAACTTCCTGTTTGTCTGTGCATCCATCTGTTTCATACATAACAAATTTTCGTAGCAGTTTTCTCTTGAACTATCCATATCATATATTTGAAATTTTAGTACACTATTTGATGAGGCATGCGTACAGTGGGATTAATTTTGATATGAATCTGATGTCAACTGCATATTTTACTGTGCATCTGCCTGTAATTGAACGTGTGATAGTGTTTATTTACATCAGAGCAGGGGCATAACTAGTGAGCATTGGCTCACAGATTTCTTGTTATGATATGATTAAAAAGAAAATCCTACTATTAGCTAACCTGGACTGAAAGCACATGCAAGGTTTTCTGATCTTATTAATAGAATAGACAGAACAACTAAATTTTACAAAGGAAATTCTAAATTTTCAAAATATTTTCTTAATTGTACGAAAGAATTCCAAAATCGTTCAAACAATTTTGATTTTAAAAAAACTTTTAAACCAGTTTTAAATAACACAAACGATTTAATTGATTTTTTTTCTTCAAAATTAAAAATGCATTTACTTCGTCGTAAAAAATGCAGTAAATATAGCTCCAATTCTTTTTCTTATTTTTATTTAATTTCCGTTACATGCTCAATTACATAAATATTCAAGAATTCGACTGCATGTTGATATATTGAGTCAATGAACAAAATGATTCAACATTATCTCAGATATGTGGCTTTGTATGAATATCAGGGTTATTTTCCAATGTGTATGTTTTAAAGTGTTCAAAAATAGACAGCAAGGGATATTATTCTTAAGGAAGCATTTTAAAAGGAGATAACATATTTAAACACAATATCAATTTCTACAGGTATTGCACATTGGTTTTTTCCTCATTTAATGATTTTAAAAACTTCCCAACTCATGCTTATAATTATGTAAATATTCCCACAGAGAAAAAAAAATGATAAAACGGTATTTTATTCTTCCTGGTTAGTTGTGAAAATGGAGACTGGAATTTTTGTTATTGCTAATATGTATAAAAATACTTGTAACTGACTGTTATGGTAAGTACTTAAATTATAAATGCAATTTAATTTGTTAAAATATTGTTTAAGGGATATTGGCAAGAATCACTTTTAAGGTCGACGTAGCACTCTTATATAAGAGTGATGTAAAGAAGTTTTTGTGATATTAGAAATTAAGATTAAGGATTGAACAGACGAAAAGAAACAAAAGGTCATTTCAAAGTACATATGACATTTTAAACATTGTTTAACCTAAACCTCTCCCCTCATCATTTTGTGGCTGAAAACAGCTATATGTTATAAAACAGATGTGATTGATTGATTGTATATTGTTTAACGTCACATTCGAGAATTTTTCACTCATATGGAGACGTCGCCGTATACCGGAGAAGGGCTTCAAATTAAGACCTATACTCGGCACTCAGGGCCATTGAGCAGTAAGTGTTCTTTATCGTGCCAACGCCTACAGTGACAACCGATTTCTAAGGTCATCTGAAAGACCCGTGACTCACTTCTAATGCCGAGCACTTGGCGAAGGAACAGTAGCTTCCCATGTTTATATCTTAGATTTGACGCTGCGCTGCAAACGAGAATTGAACCCGGGCCTCCCGATCTAAACAGATGTTTATAAGAATGGAGAGTGAAGGCGGTTTCTTGAAATTCTTCGATAGCACAATAACTGTGAGTTGGGTTCACGACAGTACACGAAAATGTTCATGAACCAGAAGTTCCACAAATTAGCCATTGGATAAAAATTAATTTGCATTCTCAATTGTACATAAATGAATTTTAAGATTTACTTAAAACATTTTATGTACATTGGAATGCTCTGCGTGTATGAGTTATCGCGCTTGCATTATCCTCGGAAAGTTTTTGGCATGTCCAAATTAGGAGAATCAGATGCAAGCGATTATTGGAAATGGGAACATTTAGTAAACGCCCAATGCAGCACAGTTAAGGTTACAAATGGAAATATCGGCGATTTTTTAAGATAAAAAAAATACATACTTTATTAGGATGGGCGATTCTTTTTAGGACTTCACTAATATAAAAAAAAAATGTAACGTGGTTTAACAGCTGTTTTAATCTACATGTTGGGGACATTTATATTTGTTTATTTAGACTTGTCACGTGATGTCGACGTCACATGATTTTAGCAATTATACTTGCAGTTTAGAGGTCATCTATAAATTCCAATATTGCAAGGGCATAACCATGTTAAAATCTTAGTTTAATTTATAATCCTTTTCAACACTATATGTATTTTTTGAAAAGTGCTGCGAACCTATTAAGATTCCCTTTGTTAATTGCTAAAATTTAATTTGTTGGACGGAAGGTTGAATATTTTGCTGGTCAATTACATTAAATATAGCTATAATTAATTTATTTGGAAGATCTAGATTTCATGAGGTTCGCAGCACTTTTAAAATATCTGAATTCTTCTTGAATTTATGTGTAAAAACTTGACAAGATTCATTGAGGGTATGCCCTTTCAATAAATCGATTTATTAGGGCCCTTCTATTCCTTTTTCATTGATTCTGCATACAAACACACGACAGTATCACTTGTCTGGAGAATTTACGGCTAGTTTATCAATAAAATGCTAAAAAAGACATCGCATCCAAGTTAACGACCTTTTTTTAATTGCAAATAATATCTTATTTGAGAACAAAAGACATTTTTCATTGTACAAAATGTGACTTGATCAGCTTCTCACTGTGTAAAAACTGCGTCATTTTTGCAAGATGACGTCACATTGACAAGTGCATTGCTATCGATGCATCGTTTATATACTGCTGTGTGGGATTTAACAAACGACAAAACTGCATGTATTAGTAAGTTTGTATGTAGTAAACAGCTATCCAGCTGTTTGAAATAGCAAAAATTTCATTTTGTGGTATTTTGAAGACCTTATGTTATGTGTGACGTCATAGTAAACATTTCCCGTGCAAATTAGGCTCCGCCTCCTTACTTTAACCTTAACTGTGCTGCGAATGAAAATCGTGCGCGGAAAAAATCTGGAACCGGTCGTCCAGATAGCGTCACTTTTCAGTTTCTTTTATTAGGATGCCGTGAGAAGTACAGTGTGTTGGATAGCTTCAAATTATTTTAAGCCGCCTCCACCCTGCCACCTTTTCCTTTTTTTTTAGGACGTTTAATTCTGTCTATTTCTTCTTTTCTTGGTGTTTAATGTGTTTTACGTTGTTTTCGGTTTCATACCACAAGAATGTTTGATATATTATGTAATCAATTATCCATATATTACGTAATCACGGTTTACATATTAATCATATTCATAATTCGGTTTCATTCTAATATGAATTTTTGATACAGATAATAAGTTGTTTTTTAATAATTTTATGGATTTCATGATCAGTTATTACATACTGTAAATTGGTTTAATTCCACGGTGTTAAAATTTCGCGATATCTCAAAAAGTACCATTTGCGATGGTTTTAATTTCACGCTGCAAGAAATTAATTCAAAATTTCCTATAGCAATTTAACATAATTAAAAACTAATACTAACATTCACGATGGATTTAATTTCGCGGAAAATTAATAAATCGCGAACATAGCGAAATTAAAACCATCGTGAATATTTCCCAATCTACAGTAATCAATTACAAGCATTTTCTATAGTTAAAGTCACATAAGTGGCAAAGTGCAACATACCTAAATGTCTTGTTGTTTATGAGAATGGAGAGTGAAGGCGTTTTCTTGAAATTCTGCGATAGCACAATAACTGTGAGTTGGGTTCACGACAGTACACGGAAATGTTAATGAACGAGAAGTTCCACAAATTAGTTATTATGTAAAAATTAATTTGCATTGGCAATTGTACATAAATATATAGAGACTTCATATTTGGTATTCATACTCCCCTAATTAAGCTCTTCTAAATGACGCAAATGTCAATAACCTTGAGACGTAGATTCTGACCTATATGCTAAAAAGAGCTTTTCTCTAATCTTCGCCATAACCTTTGAACCATTAGAGATAGACATTTCCTATTTGATATGAATACTCCACTAATTAAGATCATTAAAATGGCACCAAGGTCAATAACCTTTTGACTTTTATTGTGACTTACATATATATATGCTTAAAACAGCTTTCTCGAACTTTGATGCCGCCAGGCGCGTAGTGTTTCACAAACACATATGGTTGATTTGAAATTTCAATCGTATCTAAAAATTGCATTTGAAATAAATTGTATGGATTAAAATAGATGATTCACATTGCATAATATCAATAAAGGTCTTCAATTTCTAAAACATCCAAATATATATCCGTTAAGAAGTTCAAGCTTATGTTTTATTGTTTCATATATATATATTGAAAATGGTCGATTTGCTGTGCATTTAACCTTTTTATTAATTTTTAATCAAACTTCGATTTCGAAGAAGAAATGTTTTTTCATAGTATTTTATATAGGATTTAAACAAAATTTGGAAATTGATTGTCTTTTTAATGTTAATGTTTTAATATTTTAACAACAAATTCGAATAATCAGAGTGAAAAAAAATCATCATATTTATAAGAATTATCAAAGACATAGAACAGCAAAAATGGAATCTGTAATTGATGAGGAAACTCTAAGCCCTGTGTAATTAACATATAGAAATGACCAATTGCACAAATGACTGAAACTAAATTACATATTACATAAACTAATATAACAATTAATTGGCTGCATGGGCTTTAAATGAAAGTTAATGACAATTTGACTAGTTTAACATACTGACTAGCCATATGGCATAAATCTTCCTAATCTCATGATAAAACAGCCCTCTCAATAGTCTAATGGTAAAAAAAAACTTTAAAAAAAAAGCAAAGAGGTGGTGCAGAAAAACCATAAAGAAAGGAAACATACTTTCTACAGTACATGACTGTAATTTCTATTAATAAAATTAGGTCCATTCATCATGATTTCTTAATGATATTCAGTAATGGACAGGTTAGTATACATGCCATTGCTAGAATATTTTATGTTTTGTAGTCTAGAGTCATTTTTAGCTCACCTGAGCCGAATGCTCAAATGAGCTTTTTCTGATTAAAATTTGTCTGCTGTCTGTCGTCGTAGTCTTTGTTGTCGTAGTAGTCGTCCTCGTTGTAAACTTTTCACATTTTAATCTTCTTCTCAAGAACCACTGGGCCAATTCCAACCAAACTTGACACAAAGTATCTTTGGGTAAAGGAGATTTCTGTTTGTTCAAATGAAGGGCCGCGACTTTATTCAAGGGGAGATAATTTAGAAATAGTAAAAATTTTGTGGTACGTTTTAAAAATTTTCTTCTCAAGAACCACTCTGCCAAGAAAGTTGAAACTTATAGAGAAGCATCCTCAGGTAGTGTAGATTAAACTTTGTTCAAATCATGACCCCCAGGGGTGGTGCGGGGCCACAATGACAAGTGTCGATCAAAGTTTTACATAGAAATATATAGGAAAATTCTTTTAAAAATCTTCTTCTCAAGAACCTCTGTGCTAGGAAAGATGAAACTTATAGGGAAATATCCTGAAGTAGTGAAGATTAAATTTTGTTCAAATCATGACCCCTGGGGTAGGATAGGGCCACGTGGCCGATCAAATTTTCACATGTAAATATATTGGAAAATTCTTTAAAAATCTTCTCCTCATTAATAGCAAAGGCATGAATGATTATATTCATATGGAAACATCCTTAGGTAGTGTAGATTCAGATTTGTTCAAATCATGACCCCCGGGAATGGGGCGGGGGCACAATGGCCGAACAAAGGTTTACATAAAAATATATTGGAAAATTCTTTTTAAAAATCTTCTTCTCAAGAACCACTGTGCCGGAAACATGAAACTTACTGGGAAGCACCCTCAGGTAGTGTGGATTCAATTTTGTTCAAATCATGACCCCTCAGGGTAGGGTAGGGCTTCGATGGCTGATCAAAGTTTTACCTAAAAATATAAAGAATAAAAAAGCCATGATTAGTCATATTTATATGGAAGCGTCTTTAGTAGACTAGATTCAAGTTTGTTCAATTCATGACCTCTGAGGGTAGGGTGAGGCCTCAACATGGAATCCGAGTTTTACATAGAAATATGGATAAAATTCTTTACATCTTTTTTTCAAGAATGGCATGATTAGTCATATTCATATGGAAGCAGTCTCAAGTATTGTAGATTCAAGTTTGTTCAAGTCATGACCCCTGGGGGTAGGGCGAGGCCACAATATAAGTTCAAATGTAAAGAGCAACAAAGCCACAGGTAGTCAAAAAATATGCAATCCTCCTTAGTTAGTGTAGATTCAAGTTTGTTCAAATCATACCCTCTCCCGTTTAAGGATTGGTTGGGACCACTTTTAGGTTTGAACTTTTAAAAAATAAACTGATTTCTGCTTCTTTTCCAAGCTGCAGTGCTCAGTTGAGCGATGTGGCCTATGGGCCTCTTGTTTACTTTATGGCTGAGGAGAAACCCCCCCCCCAACCCAGCATAACACCGCCACCACCACTCAAAATTGTGCAATTCATTGAAAGTGTCAGGTACATGTACACAGGCAGTAAGTAATTGGAATGCCTTTCCAGTTCACCTGCGCAAAGGTTATACATGTAACAGAATATGTTTTGTGTTTCGCACCTCAACACATTTGTACCATTTGATTATTATTTAAAGAGAAATTATTCATAACATTATTTTTTTTCAAAACAGTTTTTTGCTCACCTGAGCCGAAGGATCAAGTGAGCTTTTCTGATCACATTTTGTCCGTCGTCCGTCCGTTTAGCTGTCTCTCTGTCTGTAAACTTCTTCACATTTCTTCTTTAGAAACCACTGGGCTAATTTTAATCAAACTTAGTACAAAGTATTCTTGGATAAAGGGAAATTTAAATTGTTAAAAAGAAGGGCCAGGTTTTCTCACGAGAGGAGATAATTAAGAAAAGAAAAAATAGGGTGGGGTCATTAAAAAATCTTCTTCTCAAGAACCATTGGGCCAAAAAAGCTATGTGGAAGTATCATGGGGTTGTGTAGATTCTAAATTGTTTAAATCATGACCCCGGAGGATTTGACAGGGCCACAATAGGGAATCAAAGTTTTACATAGAAATATGTAAGAAATATTTTTAAAAATCTTCTTCTCAAGAACTACTGGGCCAGAAAAGCTGAAACTTATGTGGAAGCATCCTTGGGTAGTTTAGATTCTAAATTGTTCAAATCATGACCCATGGAGGTTGGGCGGGGCCACTATAGGTAATCAAAATTTTACATAGAAATATATAGGAAAAACTTTTTAAAAAATCTTCTCAAGAACTACTGGGCCAGAAAAGCTGTAACTTATGTGGAAGCATCTTTGGGTAGTGCTGATTCTAAATTTTTCAAATTATCACCCCCGGGGGTATGGTGGGGTCACTTTTTTTACAAAGAAATATATAGGAAAAATCTTAATTCTTCTAAAGAACCACTGGACTAGAAAAGCTGAAACTTATGTGGAAGCATCCTGGTGTAGTGTAGATTCTAAATTGTTCAAATTAAGACCCTTTTGGTACAATGGGGTCACAATAGGTATTACAAAGGGGAAATCTGGTTTAGAATCAGATGTTCAAAGCCTTTAAGGTGAGCGATGTGGCCCATGGGCCTCTTGATTAATTTGTTCTAGATCGATAGGATTCTATTAAATATGGAAAAGAGAAATCAGAATAAGCTATAAAATCAGCAAAAGAAACTGAAAAAAAAAAACAAGATCTGCATCAAGTAAAACTGACATTTACATTTAAAAAAAACTGGGAGTAGTATATGTAAAAAAGATCTTTTGTATATTTGGGAGTTGAAGTATGATCAATCACCCTAGGTCGTCACGCGGTTTCTAGCGCAGTAATTTTACAATGAATTATATAGCGGCCGTCGTGTTGCTTCTGTGTCGACCAATTTACTCCCCTGTGATATTCAATATAAACTCGCACCAGTCTATATAAACTGGCAGAAACCTCCGCAATAAAGATAGATCATCTCATCTTTTTCATTTAATCTAATTTTCATAAATTTGAAAGTAAAAAAAAATGAATTTTATTTAATTGAATTTGACTAGCATATTTTTGTCATCTCTCTCGAGAACTGACTCATAAATTTGATTTCCGTATGAAAAATAGTCCCATTTCTCCGTCATTTATCAATCAGCAATCCGCGGCTGACTCCACTATGCTCCCTTACAAAAAGTGCGAGGTCGTCCAGTCTGATTCGGCGAAAGTATTACAGGTATGTGTATTTTTTTTTTTTAGAAATTAAAAGCACAAGTTATAAGCGGATCCATAAATGTCTAAAAGAATCTACAGACATTGGAAGAAAGATCACAAAGAATTGTTATGAGTATAAATTTGCATAACTAATCTATTCTTTTTAAGGATTTATCATAAACTTGCAATCATTTTCTTTCCTTTATGCATTATAAAAAAGCATTAATGGCCAAAAAAGTCATAAAATCACTTCTCCTTTATTATTGAAATGAAGCCAAAATCATAATACAGAATAATCATGTTTATTTTCAGTATGCAGGTAAAGTTTACTAAAGCACCAAAAAATATACGCATTGCATGTGAATTTTGACGATCACTAATAGCACAATCGGATACTGTATATTCCTAGTATTCAGGGTTGGCAAATTAGGAATATTTTTTTACACAAAAATTGAATTATCAAATCGTACGAATATTTTGAACACAAAAAGGGGAACGTTTGCCCCCTCTAAGTCCGACAGTGCTGTTAAAAGTTGATTCTGAATAGTAAACTTTTTGATATATAAGTTGAGTTGATTCTCTCCTTTATCTCCCAAGTGGTTCGATGGCCATATCATTTGAAGGAATGATCGAGAAAATCTTTGGAAAGGGTCGGAATTATTTAAAATAGCACTTTTGTCTGCTGTCAGAGTAAGAAGCTGTGAAATACATGTAAGATCAAAAGGAACGCTAAGGTTTTACCCAACTTCTTTCAATTTGTTTCAGCAATAAAGAGACAGAACAACGTTTCGTTTAAAAAAGTGCTACGGAAAAAATCACCGTCAGACATTTACTTGTTCTTACAAGTAAAATGATCTGTTAGACTGGAAAAAGTTTTGTGGGACCAGATACAGTAAATCTTATTTAGTACGAACACGGATAAAGCGAATTCACGGATATAGCGAAGTTATATTGGATCCCAAGCTATATGAATTAAATGAATTCCTTATACGGATATAACGAATTACGGATATAGCGAAGTAATTTCATGGGTCCCAGTGACTTTGTTATAACCGAGTTTTACTGTACATGCAACTCATTTTTTTTTAAGTTGGTAGAGGGAAAAATAATAGCATTAAATGCTTTTAAAGTTTTTTTTTGATATTCGATCTCACGATTTCAGATGACATTAATTTTAAATCCTTAATTTCATGAATTTATCAGCATTCAGTTTGTCACATGTACAACACTAGAACTGAACTTGAAAAATGTGCGTGGCATAAATTAATGCATTTCAATATCTCTGCATATAAATTTAAAGTGTATTAAAGAAGTACCTTATAAAATTTGTCATTTGATTTTATCATATAATTAAAACAATTAAAATGAATGAATACATGCGTATGCGGACACAATGGTATAATAAAATCCGAATGATCGATCTGTGAGAAAGATCGTTCCTCATGATTACAACTGTTTTTTGGGGTTTTTTTAAGTTCTTAGAGTAGCTCGTTAAACTATGTCTGATTTTTGATTACATTTGAATCAAATCAAAATCACAATCATTGGCGCAATGCATGGCGCAGTTGTTAAAATAGTTTGCTCTAGAGGTTCAAAGTAAGGTGTTGATCCTTAAGTCGCTGGTTCGAATGCTTTGGGATGCATTTGGAGACAAACTCTTTTGATGAGACCATATAAACCGAAATCCCATTTCCAAGTAGGTGCTGGCACAAAATGATCCCTCACTGCTCAATGGTTCTGGGTGCCGTATATAGGTAAAATTTATAGACCTACATGTGTACATGTTCATGTAGCTAGCTCCATCGGCAAGTGGTAGTGTCTCAATATGAGTGAAAAATTATCGAACGTAAAACAAACAAAATGTAAATTATTCAGACATACTTACTTCTATATAGAAATTACTTGAAATGAAATTTAATATTAGGGAATGAAAAAGTTGATGATTAAGTTATAAAGATAGATACTTTTGATAGAAAAGATAAGCATAGAATTCTTTAAATATTAATTATTGTGTCCAGTATGAACAATTCATATCCAAAGGAGAATAGCAAATGGGCCAGAAAAGCTGTAACTTATGTGGAAGCATCTTTGGGTAGTGCAGATTCTAAATTTTTCAAATTATCACCCCCGGGGGTAGGGTGGGGTCACAGTGGGGAATCAATTTTTATTACATAGAAATATATAGGAAAAATCTTAATTCTTCTAAAGAACCACTGGACTAGAAAAGCTGAAACTTATGTGGAAGCATCCTGGTGTAGTGTAGATTCTAAATTGTTCAAATTATGACCCCCTGCGGTTGTAGGGCCACAATAGGGAATTTAAATTGTTCAAATTAAGACCCTTTTGGTACAGTGGGGTAACAATAGGTATTACAAAGGGGAAATCTGGTTAAGAATCAGATGTTCAAAGCCTTTAAGGTGAGCGATGTGGCCCATGGGCCTCTTAATTAATTTGTTCTAGATCGATAGGATTCTTTAATAAATATGGAAAAGAGAAATCAGAATAAGCTATAAAATCAGCAAAAGAAACTGAAAAAAAAAACAAGATCTGCATCAAGTAAAACTGACATTTACATTTAAAAAAAACTGGGAGTAGTATATGTAAAAAAGATCTTTTGTATATTTGGGAGTTAAAGTATGATCAATCACCCTAGGTCGTCACGCGGTTTCTAGCGCAGTAATTTTACAATGAATTATATAGCGGCCGTCGTGTTGCTTCTGTGTCGACCAATTTACTCCCCTGTGATATTCAATATAAACTCGCACTAGTCTATATAAACTGGCAGAAACCTCCGCAATAAAGATAGATCATCTCATCTTTTTCATTTAATCTAATTTTCATAAATTTGAAAGTAAAAAAAAATGAATTTTATTTAATTGAATTTGACTAGCATATTTTTGTCATCTCTCTCGAGAACTGACTCATAAATTTGATTTCCGTATGAAAAATAGTCCCATTTCTCCGTCATTTATCAATCAGCAATCCGCGGCTGACTCCACTATGCTCCCTTACAAAAAGTGCGAGGTCGTCCAGTCTGATTCGGCGAAAGTATTACAGGTATGTGTATTTTTTTTTTTTAGAAATTAAAAGCACAAGTTATAAGCGGATCCATAAATGTCTAAAAGAATCTACAGACATTGGAAGAAAGATCACAAAGAATTGTTATGAGTATAAATTTGCATAACTAATCTATTCTTTTTAAGGATTTATCATAAACTTGCAATCATTTTCTTTCCTTTATGCATTATAAAAAAGCATTAATGGCCAAAAAAGTCATAAAATCACTTCTCCTTTATTATTGAAATGAAGCCAAAATCATAATACAGAATAATCATGTTTATTTTCAGTATGCAGGTAAAGTTTACTAAAGCACCAAAAAATATACGCATTGC
>PRKT01000465.1:330179-342358 GCA_003671525.1 Saccostrea glomerata
CCCCCCCCTCCCCCCTCCCCACACTTTCAAAATGGGTGCTAAGAAAATTGAATTTATTCTAATTGACCTCTGTTTAAAAGTAGCTGCAGATCTGTAAAAAAAAATATTTTAACAGACTGGAGAGCTACAGTGCCACGCAATGTAAAACTGTACATTTATTGCGCACGAAAATTTGAGCTTAGTTCTGGATTAATTCTTTCTAATTCTTACCTCAAACGTGAAAAGGATAGCTTTATTAAAGTCCCTTCCTCCAATACGAAGCTCCCTTATATTTGACATTTGCACGAAGTGCGTTGGACTAAATCATCTTAGATGATCTCAATTTCAAGGCCAGAAGGGCTATTAACAACAATTATAAGGAATGTTTTGGTGTTGAAACAGTGAAAGAATATGTTAGAACATACGGTTAATAATACAAGTTTGTATTTTCATATGACAGTTTAAAAAAAATCGAGAAACAGCGCAATAAATATACAGTTTTTACAATGGGTGGCACTGAAGCTCTCCGGTCTGTCAAAATATTTTTTTCGGAGAGCTACAGTTCTGCAGCTAATTTAAGGGCATTGGCAAGTCACGGTTATCCGGAGAAAAATGGTTTATATCATGGTTTTTTTACTATAAAACTGTGATTGAGAATGATCTCCCGTGTAGAATTCTCTACGAAACGAAAACCAATATAGCGTATTTAACAGAAGTAAACAAAAGTGCACGTACTTCCTTCAACAACTGTTCAACGGGTAGAATCATCTCTGCAGCTAGAAAGAAAAGCGGTAATGGCTTTGTTGTACATTGTGTTCAGGGACAGGCAGCAAACTGTGGTCAACAGGCTGTAATTTACCGTAGTTATACTGGACAAAGATGTGACAATTACTAGCTGAGAACAGTTCCTTTAACTGTGCAAGGCCTTGCTAAGGAAACACCATTTAGTAACTGCAAACAAATATTAAAAACAAATCCATACCAACATTTTTATGACAATTTGTTTCCAATCAGGTAATTAAATAACAGAAACAGTTAACCAGTTTTTACCATAATTATGAATACGTATTAGATGTTACGGGAAGTAACTCTAAAATAAAGAACAGTGTTGGTAGATCTGTGTCATGTTTCTAAATTTATATTTTCATTCATGATATGTAGATATCATTGGAAATGAGGATACAGTAATGTAAATAATATATAAACATTTTGAAATAAATGGGTTTTGGAAAAATGGGTTTTGGAAAAATTTTATGGTAAAAAATTATGTAGGCCCTTTTTATTAATTTTTTACATAGGGAATACATTGAGAACTGTAAAAAATTGATTTGACAAAATCGTAAAAGGAAGGGTGGCTTGGTGGGTTAAATGTACCAGAATATAATACCTGCACAAAAGTACTTGAAAAATTCTATACTAAAGCCAGGAGCCTTGCCAATGTCCTCAAGAGCAGTCCTGTGATCGTCGCTATTCTAATGCAATTTAAATTATTTTTAATGTTTCGTGCTGTGTCTCTAACAAATCAGTTCTAGCTGACTTGAATCTGAAAGCATGAAACTGTTCCTAAACTTCCTGTGAGATCTGTTCTACTCCCGTGAGTACTTTCAGTACTTAGATTTCATTGAGTCGTTATGGATTAAATTACACCAAGAGATTACATTGCTTTTTCTTCCGGGTTGATTGCGACATGGAATTTCTCTTTGTATCATTGCTCTTGCAAATATTCTCAACCTATGGATATGGTAAGTGTTTTCACTATGATTTGATAGGGTATTTTAATCTTTAATGACATTACATAGTAAGTAGAGGTTTATATAAATTCCTCGCGAACTTCAAATATCAAAGTGTTGACCTAATTTATAAAACTGCGTGTGAAGAATAATTTACAAATTATCAAACACGAAACAAAAATTATTCAGAACAGGCATTTTATTTACTCGACATTTAAACACAAAAAAGAAACAAATGAACAAATCTTTGTTTCTAAAAAGAAGTACTGTTACAGAAGAGTATGGAAAATACTGCGCATCAAGAACAACGTATAGTAGTCTATTTTAACCATGTGCAATGTACCTGTTAAAGACATTTTAAGTGTAAGCATACAAAAGATTTTTAAAAAGTTTCTTAAAACTTTAACTGTAGCCATTCTTTATAACGTCTAAAAGTCTTGACACCCCCACCCCCCAATCGAAGATTCGGGGGCATATGTATAAAGCTTTTGCCCTATCTGTCTGCTTGTCCGTAAAATCTTTAAACTTGTCCATTGTTTGGGTGGGTTGGGTTGAAAAGTATTGTCATCATTTATACACTTTTGAAATATAAAAGCTCTAGCAACAAGTGTTCAAATATTATGGCCAAGTTAAAAATCTGGTAAATATTTTTACATAAGTGGTTCAAGCTCTAATGTCAACGTCAAGAAGTCAAATATACTGGTTTCCAAAAGAAGTCATGTCACATGGAATATCCCTGTGAAATTCCAAAACGATAACTCGGTTAGGGCAAAACTATATATTTATCCCCAATTTTTTGATTACAGGGGCATAAAAAATTAAATATGTTTTCTATATTAAAAACCCTAGTACTAACGGATTAAAAGTCATGGTCAAGGTTGAAGTTTGTTAGAAATATATTCAAACTCTAAGGTCAAGGTCAAAAATGTAAAATATGTTATACCAAATGAATCATCAAAGTGACACACATTTGAAGTATGAAAGCCCTAGCATCAACTATTCAAGTCTATGGGCATGGTTATTGTTCGGAAACTTTTGGAAAAAGCAGGTCAAACTCAAAGTTCAAGGTCACGAGGTCAATGTTTATTAATATTTTTCACTTCAAGTTTTTACCTTAACATTTGAATTTGTCTAATTTAACAAAAAAGAAAAAAAATCAGCAACATATATTGAACCCATTACTTTTGAGCACTAAGCCTTAGGACTATCAAATTTCACTGGTATTGTATGTTCCTCTTGATTAGACCTTTCTTGGTACATGTATATAAACATGTGTTTACTGGCAATTTGGCTTACCTTTATAACCCCCTTGGCCATACCATTTGAACATTATATTGGTGCAAGAGTTTTAATTTTTTGCAAGCATGTTTATAATGACAAGGCCTTCCCCTGGGTGAAATTTTTGATTGGACCGTTTTCCGTTGATCATAGAGTTTGACCCAATTTTTGAAAAAAATAACCTTGACCATAACTTGTTCTTAGATCCTCAGATATCAAAAGACAACGCTGCGCTTCGATTGACAGTGGTTTCCTTGGGGTAAACATTATCAATATCAATATCTCTCATACTTTCGTCAAAATTACTTTATTTCTGATAATATTTTATCGAGATTGAATAATAATCAATTGATTTTTTTCCTTATATAATCCTTTTACTAGTATTTCAAGATGCACTACTATGAATATATGAATTATATGTTTTCACTTCAGATGATTTGTCAGTTGGTAAGAATTCCACACAAAGTTCATTGTGGTCATGTCACCCTCAACGCTGTAATTTGTATGCACCAAACAACGCAGTTGATGGCAACATGTCTACATGTATGAGAACCAACATAATTGGACTGACGAGTTCTTCTAAAACAGTGTGGTGGAGAGTAGACCTTGGAGACATCAAAAGTATTTATGGTATCAGGATACAGTTTAAAGACTATGGTGTGGATTTTTGTAAGTATCAACTGTTAAATGAGTTGATCATTTAAAACCTTAACCGGAATATCCAAGACCGTGTGCCTTCTTTACAGAATTAATTGTTTGAAAACATTTTAGATCGACCATTTTTCATAATCGTCACTTTTGTAAAATTCTTCACCATACCAAAATGAAAAAAAAACCTTAAAAACAAATAACAGTTCTAAAATAAAAAATAAAGGGGATTATAAATAAATCTTATTACATATTTAGTAATAAATACAGGTTTTTTTGCATATGTGATACGGCTGACGTCAGAATAGCCGTATCAGCCCTCTTGTGCTGATATGGATTTGCAGGGCTGATACGGATCAATATCACACCCTTAGTAAATTAAACCTTAAAAACAGTACTTTTGATCTAACACATATTTTTGGGGTTACATAATTCTCTTAATTTTAACTTTTTGAATGTAAGGATAATCTTATTAACAATTAATTGGTTATTTTCAAATAACGGATCAGGGACATTTGAAATAGAAGTACATGAAGAAACAAACCCAAACCGTATGATACAACATACCATTGTAAGAATACTGTGCATGATTATTTATTTATTTTCTTTATTTTTTTCTCAACTCATTGTGTTCTGTATTTTATTACAAAGTATGTAATAAATATAATAAAACATACCCTTTTCCACATCACATCCTGTATCAGCACTCGGGCCTTCGGTGTGAATTAAATACAATAACTTAAAACATGTCTTCTACAAATATGCAAAAGTGTTTTTTAATCATCCGATAGATATTGAATAATTTACTGCATAATAATATTTAATTTGTCTTCCATACTTCTTCTGCCATTAATTGACTAGTATGCTTGTTTTTGTAAAAGCAGGCAAAAACAAATAACATCATGTAGAAGTGAGATATGTTATATGCCACAATCCATTCAGAGATGGGATCCACGCAGCCAAAGGAGATGCAAAAACCATAATGACTCATACAAAGGCATACAGGCATATTTAAATATAAAGGAGACCGGGTCGTGGAATTTTGATCATGAAACCGGTTCTAAATTCAACAGCATAAAAACACATATTTAAGACGTGGTTTTCACAACTGTGATTTAATCCATGGGCGTCTGGAACGGAGGATGGGTAGGGATCACAAAGATAGACAAAGTCTATATAGACATTGAATAAAGTAAAATTGGTTTAGCCCCCCACCCCCTTTTTTTTTAAACGGGTACGTTACAGTGTAGTCAAAGAAAGAAGAGTAAGTGGTAGTGGTTGATTAAAAAAAAATCTTATCCTAATACCTGCACTTAAAATTCACCTTTGAAATCTCATTTGAATCAGTAAACTTTTTGGACACAAAACTGTATAAAGGAAGAAAATTTCAAGAATCCAACAAACCTGATATCAAATCTTACATAAAACCAACAAATAATTTTCATTATCTGCACAGAGAAAGTTCTCACAACCCGGCGGTATTCAAATGTTTCGTTAAAGGTTAATGTGAAAAGACATGTGAGAAATACCAATGACACTGCAGCTCTCAGTATTATTCTACAAGACTTTAAGAAACACTTGTCAAAGAGAGGCTTCTCTGATACAGAAATAGATTCTATATATATTAATGAATACTTGTATTTCCAACAGAAAGGAATGTCTGGTTTAGAAGTTTGGTTTAGAGTGTAGGATCCTAATAAATTTTATGGACAAGTTTGGTTGATTTATGTCTTTATTTTCACACCAGATTTCCAAGATTTTTTTTTCTTTTCTGCCTTATTCATAGTTTTATAGTTTTTTATGGATGCGTGGGATTTTAGAAAGTATGGTCAAAACATTAACTTGCCATTCTTGACGATAACTGAAATCATGCACAGATAAAAAAGTACATATATACACGCAATGAAAGGTTTATTTCTATTACTCATCAAAATGGAAAAAATTGAAACCGAAATATAAGTAGGCAGTTACTGATAAATCCCATAAAACACCCTCCAAGTTCAAATAATGTTCAAACTCTGGGGTGGGGTCTATATTCAACAGGGTCAATTTTCAACTTGATGAGGTCATCAGAGATAAGAAAAAATTATCAAGCTGTTGAAAAGTGACCCGGGTATAAATTCAACGACTTTTGGTCTCAAATTTAAACGGAGAACCCCCCCCCCCCATTACACCGGCGTGAAGCGTCATAGTTCATAACCTCATGAATCTTCAAAAGTTAAATTCATCTCTTGATTACATGTACATGCATTTTGTGTCGTTTTGAAAAAATACATGTGTTTTATCAAAATAAATAAACATACGCGAGGTTTTTGGTTATTGTTCTAATAGATTGCTCGGGTTTCACAATTTAGATACTGATGATTCTTTACTTAAACATCTATGTTCCTTTTGCTTTTTTTCCTAAGATGAAAGACAGAGAGGACGGTTGGCGGGTTTTTCGTTGTTCGTTTCAAACACAACAGAAATCCGGAACAGTTATCTGTGTTACAAGGACGGACCAGAATTACCTCTGTTAGATCTTATCATCATATGCTCCATTAAAGGGCGTTTTGTTACATATTACAATGAAAGAATTAGTGGTGTGACATATCCAGATGAATACCAGACAACTGTTGTAACAGAATTATGTGAAGTACAAGTGTTGGGTAATATACCATTTTATTATTATTAGCCAGAAAATGAGAGATAATTAAAGAAAATGATAGTTGTCCATAAATTTCTGATGTTTTCATTTTATCTTATATGATAAAAGATTTGAGAAGTTACATTTATTTCATCGCAGTGCTGACTGCAGGGAAAGACATGTCATTTGCCTTAATTCTACCATCTGTTATAACTTAGTGTTTGTAGGTATTTAAAAAAAAACTGATTTCCTGGCTTATTCGCACAATAGGCAGAAGGATTTTCCGTGTAGAGTTTTTCTTTTGCTGTTTTATGATTGGCAAATGCAATGCGCAATTAATGAACGAAATAAAATCAAGAGATTTTTCACTTTTTTAATATTTTCACGTTACCCTGCTCCTCCAATTTTTTTTTATTGTTTTATGGACTTTGGAGCATTCTTTATGTCCATATATTTCTCTATAGATATTTTTAAAATTATTATTACTTGTACTTCTTTCCATTGGAAAGTACATACTTATTAAGATCGTTTTTAAAAAAATATTTTGATGACCAACAACATAGACACAAATATGATGAAACAAAGAATTTCAGAATGTTGAATTATTTCTGAAAAATACATCTATATTTGGTTTCCAGCACTGGCAAATATTTGGGTGGACACTTGAAGTACTTTAGTTATTTTAGATGCAACCCTACGTTTCGTATAATTTTCATCACAGTTTCTTTTTTCCAGCATGTGAAAATGGATTTTATGGACAAAATTGCTCCAAGCAATGCAGTAATTGCCTAAACAATAAATGTAACCCATTCAATGGAAATTGTATCGAAGGATGCAAAAATGGATATATCAGTCATCGTTGCGAAAATCGTATGTTACATTGTAAATATACAGATCGATAAACAACGAGCGTTTTTAGAAGATTAATTTTACTCTTGAAAGTATTTGATTCCTCTTGTTAATTTTACCTTTTTTCTTTAATTTTCAAAGCTTGCACAAATGGAAGGTTTGGAAAAAACTGTTCCGAAATATGTAGCGACAACTGCAGAAAGAGGTCCTGTGACAATATACACGGTGGATGTACATTTGGATGTGAAGCTGGGTGGATAGGTTTTAACTGTTCAGAAAGTAATTGTCACATTTTATTTGTCGTGCGGTTTGAACCAATTTTATCAAAAATTATGTGAATAATTATATATATATATTTATAGTGTACATTTTGTGTAGTGAAATTTTTTTGGTAGAAATGACTGCTTTCTTCGTAGAGAATTTTTTTTTTTTTTTTTTTTTGAGCTTGGACACATTTTAATACATTCGACATACGACTGGAAAACTACTCAAGCTGTTTTTGTGTATAAAATTGCGATTTCTAATGTACACATAAAGTGTTACAATTTCAAGCTTGCTGGCACGGTTGGTATGGTGAGGATTGCCTAAAACAGTGTGGTAAATGTGCTTTCAACCAAACATGCAACAAAACTAACGGACTTTGTTTAATTGGATGCGCAGAACCATTCACAGGAGAGAAATGTGACAGAAATATGGGTAGTTACTGATCTAATCTCTCTCCTCTCTCTCTTCCCTCTCACTCTCTTGGCTTTTTCCTATTGTAGATATTAAGAGAAAAGGCATTAATGACGATAAAATAATTTGTGTTCATGCTTATATTTTTTTATGTTTATATTTAAGCATCTCTAGCAATGGCATTGACCAATTTTACTGACGGAGAATTTTATGGCTATGTCATACCTTTATCACTTGGACTCGCATTGTTACTATTGATCAACTTATCTCTATGTTCAGTGCTCCTAAGAAGGTATGATCTATGACAAATCAGTTAGAACTTTTGTGCCCAAATTTCAAGGCCATTACATTCGATTGTGCTTAACTAAGTTCTTTTTTAATAGGAAGTACAAAGGTAGACGAAAAGAAAGATCACCACATTATACCGAATGCATTGAAGATCCGGCTGTGAATACATGTACTCATACATATCAGGAATTAAGTGATATGAACCATATAAATACATATAACAATCTTTCATCCAAACGACAATAGAAAGATAAAAATAAATAATTTTTTATCAATGTTTCTTTTTTTTTTAATTTGTTGATAGCCATTAATATCTCTAATGATTTTGTATATAGATAGACAATATTAAAGCATCCGTGAATATGTTGATACCGAACGATAATGAATATCGATGCATTATGTTCTTTGTAATTTATTGTTTCTTTACAGTAGCAAAGATCTGTCCTATCAAGTGTCCTATCAATAGTGCACTGCATGTGGCCAATCCTTTTCATAAATATTAAAAAAAATAACACTTTTTTGAAATTTCTCATCAGAGCATTAAATAAGCTGAAGATGTGATAAAAACAATTAAGACTAATGTCATGCTTAAAAGACTACGCTGTGATTTTAATTTGAATGCAATCACTGTATCATACATGTGATTTACAAAAACTTAATTTGTAAAGCAGACTTATTCATTGGATAAGTCTTCATCAAGCAAAGTAGCCCTTCATTGGTCCTTTAACGATTTACTTCAGTTAAAATGGACTTGAATGAAATATTCCGCATGTATAAATGTTTGCTATCTGCGTCTCGATATGATGAGTGCTTTGCATCATATATGAAAGTTGTTCCAGAAACATTTCAATATCTTTTGTTTTAAAAAGAATATAAATTTAGAAATTGGCTTACATCATGGTCAACATATTTTGACTAATGCCAAAAAATTTCGATGAAAAATATCTTTATCGATTAACCTGTTTCCCATATTTTTGCTTGTGTTTTGTCATACATGTTGATAATATCTCTTTTTAAGCGGTTAGCTTCGCTAACCGCTTTATGGCATGTGTCCGAATTTTATCGACACAGGAAACTTCCATAAGGCGCTACCTATCGACAACGGAAACTTCAACAAAGCCTCTACCTAGTAGGACACAGACTACCAATTATTTTGCTATACATTCCTTTATAACATAAAAAATATTTTAAAAAATTACACCGGCTTAACTTACCTGAAACTTGGCACAGAGTAAGACCATTCCAAGTCCAAAAATTTACCAAGTTCTCAGGAACATTCATAGTCTGCAAGTCCTTTTATGGCATGTATAGCGAGAAATATCATATTTGAACCCAATGCTACACGAAAACCAGTAGGCATTTCCGATTATTGTGTTGAATAGAAGCCTGAATCGAACAGGTGGTCAAAATGGCGTTGGACACCTTGTGTATTTATATATAGAGGGGTAGAATGTTTCGATATTTGGCTAATTTAGAGACTAACTGATAAAAATTCAGGTGCCTGTGATTATAAGGCACCCCTCATGAACAATAAATATTTGACCGAATTATGCTACTGGGCACAGAGAGGACGGGTTAATTACTGGCTAAAGGGGTTGAAGGTTATTACCGACTGCAAAACATCGGAGAATCTCTCGATCGAGTTTCATTTTCTAAAATATTAAGGCATCCCTTTGATTAACTTAAGTAATACTTGTACACGAAGAAAGCCTTTATATAAAAATACTGAATTCATCCGTAAGTTGTACAGTTATGGATTACTTCCATAATGAAACGTTTGTTTCCTTCTCCTTTTTTCTCAATTGAAATTATTTAATAGATGATAAAAGCTTTGTTTCCAGTGATAAATTCTGTACTCAGTCTAATTATTACAAACGATTTTAAACGATCACATTTTTATTAAAAAAAAAATAATGGGAGCCTGAAAATACTAAAATTAATTTTAAAAAATTGGAGAAAAAAATTTAATCGGCATTCGATCCTTTTCTACAAATCAGCCGATATAAAATATGCACAGAAAAAAGAGGCATGAAAATTCTTGACGATAAGCACAAATTGAAAATTATATCTAATGAATGATTATTTTTGAAAGTTTGCTAAATTCCTATGCAAGGTATAAGTTGTAAAAATACTTTTTAAATTTGAATTTGTCCAGTTTGTTAATTATCATTTTGAGCCTTTGAGAAGAAATAAAAAAATTAAAATACAGATGCTTACAGACATATTGATTGGAATTCGCATACTTGATTTTAGTAAAAAGAAAAATAAAATAAAACAAACAATGTATTGCTTATAAACGACGGCGTATTCGTGCCATTTTAACAATGTAGAATTTTTTTTTAATCGTTTGTACAATTTAATAAATCGTTTGTACAAATCGTTTGTACAATTTGTTAAATCGTCCATCCGTTTTTCCCAGACTAGCCAGCTAAAGATCTATGTACAGTACTCCATATCAATTAATCTAAAGAATTTGAATTATCATTTTATTTTCTTTTTGAGTTGTTTGCTATAGTAGCCTTTACAGTTACCTAATTTCAGAATCAATAGAGCATGAAAGACAATTAAATTTGCAACATCAACATAATTTTTTTTTCGTTCTGAGCACTTTTGGACGCCACCAATGGAGACAATTAGGGAAAATTTTTGAAATTGAACTTCCTGTCTTTCAAACTAAAAATCTCAGGTTGATATTTTGAAACAAACATTTGTGACATCAATCTGGGATGTTATCAGTTATACCATCTAGTTAAGTACTACAAAATTCAGTGTGTCTGCTTCTTCGCTGATGACATTGGAAAAAGATATGCATGCCTACTTTTATATCATCATTCAATGCATTTTTTGTTATTGTACACTGTACATATTCGATGAAAGCATGCTAACCGCTTTTCAGTACTTTCAGTACTTTGATTCCTATATACATGTACAGGCGTCAATACCCGCTCAACATGTTGTTTCTTGATAATTAACTGCTTCACATTACTGTTCAATGTAACTTTTTTTCGACAATGTCGACAATGTCTAATTTGACGTGCTTGGCAATTATCGTCATATATTTACATTTTCCATTTACTTGTCCTTAACATTCCTTACAAATTAGAATTTTGTTCATTTTCTCATGTACATCTCCATCGTTACGGCATTATACCATGTTAGACGTCAAAACTTTAATGCAAATGCTTTGCTTTAAAATTGACAGTTGAATGGCGTCATTTTTTGAAACTTCACGTCAGCATATTTATCATGAAGCGCTGAATCTTCAAAAATTAAATTCATGTCTTAAAACATTATTATTAATGGTGTCAAGTATTTTAGATAATGGTATGTTCTTTGTGTTTTGTCTTTCTAGCTCATCGAGACTGCATGCATTTCAGTCATATTTTTTTCCGAGCTAAATCCTTTTTAATTTGAGATCAATATACAGTAATTTGGTCAAGTTAATTTACTATTGGTACATGTAAATCAATTTGAAAATTACCGACAGATCTTACAGTAAACGCGCAGCTACCACAGTTGTTAGTGGGCATTTTGTATGACAGAGACATGTATACAATGCATTTATTGACAACACCATCATGAATTGGCATATACTAGTAGTAATGAAAACAGCAATTAACAAACGTAAAATAAAAATATTCAAGTAAGTATATCAGGTTTGTTGAGGTTTTCATTCCTGATAACAAATTGTATGACTAATGTTTAAAAGGTTTTGTCCATATTCAAATGTATATGTATATATTTTAATTCCTCATGTCTTTGACATACAAGATTACAGTGTGCATGTAAAACATCTTTGATTTCTTGATCCTCGACATTAGTGTTTGTACATGCATTATATGCAGCAACTGAGAGAGAACAGCTTAGCTTCATTAAATGTCTTATTTCTAAGTAATTTTTTTTCTTTCATTAAAGTTTTTTTAGGAATTCATAAGGAGTTAAATTCTATTAGTGGCGCACGTACCTACAGTATAAATACAGAAAATATCTTTATGTGTATAGTCTCGGGTTTATCAAAGTTTTTTCAACCCGTCTTCTGTTAATCATTTCCCCTATATATTCCTCTTTTACAAAATCTTAGTATATGTAAAAAAAAAAAAAAAAAA
>PRKT01000465.1:347369-372369 GCA_003671525.1 Saccostrea glomerata
AACCCCCCCCCCCCCCCCCCCCCCTTGCCTTCAGTAAACTTTCAGTTCTGATTTGATCTGGGGTTTTTCCTCACCAATTGCTCAGGTGAGCGATGTGGCCCCTGGGCCTCTTGTTTTGATACATTTAAGTCCAAATCAGGATCACTATCGTACATGTAGTCGGGTGTTGTGTCCTTTTGTTTTTGGTCCGATGTAGGGTAGCTGTGTGTCAAATCGAGATTGTCAAGCAGTCTCCATGTCATTGTTGTTCATATTTGCCATATTACAATGTAGCAATGTAAGGATAAAACAGCTTTTGGTGGATTTACGGAGACCTCAGGACATTTGTTGTTAATTCAGAATTCTTAAAGACACTTGGTTCTTATTGAAAGTGTTTTGTAGTTTTTGGGGGGTACATCCTTATTAAGCGTAATTCTCCTCTAGTAAATAATTTTGGTTTGGTGTGGGCTCGGCTTAGACTGAGAATTTCCCTTTAAGCCGTATCAACAGCAGCCACAAGCTTCTCCAATTGCACATTTGTGTAAAGGGACGTTACATCACAGCTGACCAGCATGTTCAGCATGTTCTCGTTGTGTGGTCACAGAAGTGTTTTCTTCAATGTGAAGTCTGAGATATCCATAACATTTGTACTCAAGTTTTGAATGCACAATAAATGTTTAAAATTATAATCAATATAATTGACTACTTTACAGTAAGTGCCATTTTTAAAATGTAATAAGTCTTTCTTGAGAAATAAAGGTAATTAGCAGCATCAATTACTGTTTGTATATTCTATGGAGTAGATTTAATCTCTCCGTCCTCGTGTTGTCTGCTAATTGCAGAAAGCTAAAAGTAATATACTCAGGGACACACTTTGCATTCATTTCAGCCTTGTTTTGATTTGGGATACTAAATTCATCAGTTTTATTTTGAATTTAAGTGCCGTTAATAAGACTCTTTACTGTGTTTTATTCAGTGTCATTTAGTCAGCTTTTTTTGGATGAAATTTTTGTATTCATTACGTTCCAGTCATGCCTTTTTTTAAATAAAGCAAATCTGAGTTTTCAAATTTCTCTCCGACTTCCAGTATTGACAATTCAAGTTTTGTATTGTCAAAGTACGAATAATGTGGAGTCATTATATTTCTGGTTCAAATTCAACCGCTTTTAAAGCGAAAAGGAGGCATCGCAATGTTCTCATTAGGATCATGAGACAAGTATCTATTTTCAACTTTTCAGGAAGCTCATTGATAAACCAATGAGTATATTTCTTGCATATTGTGACTTTGGAAAAATAATTTTTCATATTCATACATTATGTCCGATGTGAAAATGAAATACAAGCTCAGGAGCTTGGAGAACTATTGTTCTTTGCTTTCTTGTTAATTGGCTTTGTAATTCTTAAGCCTTGCGCAATTTGCGCTATAATATAGTGTTCCGATCGGAAAAACGTATCATTCTATTGGGTGAGATATAGTTGCCACCCGGCACCACGTGTACCGACGGAAGAAAACCTGGCACCGGAATCGGTGTTTCGGGCACATGTTAGGAATGTTCCAGGGTCTGCCACTCATCAGAGGTCCAACCCAAATTAAGTTAATATATTTTAGCTGTACAAGATCTCTAGCATGGTGTTTCATCCAATGATAATTGTACTAGACATGTATTGTTACTTTTCCACTAATTATATCCGCACTTTCTAAAGAAAGTTCGGGTATATTGTTGTTACTCATGTCCGTCCGTCCGTCCGTCTGTCCGTCTGTCACACTTTTCTTCCCTGAACTCCTCCTACATTTTACATAGTAGCCTAATCATCTTTTGGCAGGTGGTTGGTGGTGTCATGTAGATATGCAGTAAATTTTCGGAATTTTGTTTTTGCCCCGGGGGGTCAAATGCGGGTCGAAAAATGATGTTTTTTTTAATGCAAAATGCACTGTTTTCCCTGAACTCTTCCTATATTTTACATTGTAGACTTACATCTTTTGGGAGATGGTTGGTGGTGTCATGTAGATGTGCAGTAAGGTTTCGAAATTTTGATTTTGCCCCGGGGGGTCAAATGGGGGTCGAAAAATGACGTTTTTGTATGCAAAAAGCACCGTCTTCCCTGAAGTTCTCCTACATTTTACATAGTAGCCTAATCATCTGTTTGGAGATGGTTGGTGGTGTCATGTAGATGTGCAGTAAGGTTTCGGAATTTTGATTTTGCCCCAGGGGGTCAAATGGGGGTCGAAAAATGACGTTTCTTATGCAATAACACCGTCTTCCCTGAACTCCTCCTATATTTTACATAGTAGCCTGATCATCTTTATAGAGAGGGTTGGTGGTGTCATGTAGATGTGCAGTTAGGTTTCGGAATTTTGAGTTTGCCCCGGGGGGTCAAATGGGGGTCGAAAAATGACGTTTTTTAATGCAAAAAGCACCGTCTTCCCTGAACTCCTCCTACATTTTACATAGTAGCCTAATCATCTTTTGGGAGATGTTTGGTGGTGTCATGTTGATGTTCACTAAGGTTTCGGAATTTTAATTTTGCCCCAGGGGGTCAAATAGGGGTCGAAAAATGACGTGTTTTATGCAATAAGCACCGTCTTCCCTGAACTCCTCCTATATTTTACATAGTAGCCTTATCATCTTTTTGGAGATGGTTGGTGGTGTCAAGTAGATGTGCAGTTAGGTTTCGGAATTTTGATTTTGCCCCAGGGGGTCAAATGGGGGTCGAAAAATGACGTTTTTGTATGCAAAAAGCACCGTCTTCTCTGAACTCCTCCTACAATTTACATAGTAGCCTAATCATCTTTTGTGTAATTAATATACATGTCATATGTGAAAGTCATATTTCTTCTCAATCAAAAGTTATAGGGAAATGCTACGTTTTTGAAAAGTAGGTTAAGCTTCAAAATTAAGGTCACAGAGTCAAAAGTCATGATTTATTTGGAAAGGTCTTATCACAGTAAATAATTTAGTATATACATGCATGCATATTATGAATGTCCTAACATTTCTCTTATAAAATGATGAATTTAAAACATGTATAAATATTTTTGCATGCAAGTAGGTCAAACTTCAAGGTCAAGGTTAAAAAAACCATGCCATTGTCACAGGTAAATACAAATACATACCGGTATGTTTAATATGAATGCCTTGTCTCTTCTCATTCGATAGATGATGACCAAGGTTAAATCTATTGAGACAGATAGACAGACTGACATACAAATGTACATATTTCAATGTGAATTGGTTAAAATTGGCCCATTGGTTCAAGAGAAGTTAAAAATGTAAAAACTTTCCAGACAAACAGATGGACAACAGGAAACCAGAAAAGCTCAAATGAGTATTTTGAAAGGGTTATCATGGTTACAGTATTTGAAAAGCTTTTTTTCATGCAATTTTTTTAAGAAGATGAAAATGTATGACATGTATACATTGGTAAAAAAATTGAACATTTCAGAAATCTGTATGATTGAATGTAGTTAATGAAGGTCTTTTGAGTAGCAAAATAAAGCTAGTAAACTTTTATAGTTAATTCAACCACAGAACTTATTTTTTAAGATGCACAACCTTTTCATCTTTTATAATAATTATTTTTAAAATATTCATACCATCATTTCTGATTCAAGGGAGAACAAGAGATATCACCAACATTTCCATATTTTATCTATTTTTTTTAAGTAATTTGTTTGTTTATTGTGAAAACATCTCTTTCGGGTATTCTATTTATACCTGTTGAAAGTTCACTATGAATACACATGTAAAGCATGAAAGCCCTAGCATCTATTGATCAAAACTTACGCCAAGTATAAAGATTGGTATAATTCTTGTAAAAATGGGAAAAATCTAAGTTCAAGCTCAAGAGGTCAAAATTGGTGGTACCCAAATAAAAGGTCTTGTCACAAGGAACATATGCAATGTGGAAGCAATGAGTATAGCCCATTCCACTTAAAACTTAACTTAAAGGCAAGGTTAAAGTTTCTGCAGACAAACAGACAGACATAATATAAACACAAGATATAAAATATGTATATAGTCAAATGGGAAAAAAATCTACTATTTTGGAGTCACAAGATCTATTGTAATTTCAGAGACAGGGAGTGACTAGGGAGATTGTAACACCCCCACCCCCCTCTTTGGAATTTTCATTGTTATTTGAATAATACTGTATAATGAAGCAAATTAAAAATGACTTTGGACATCTTCCCCCTTAGAAAACATTGACCCCACGACCCCACTATCATTGTTATTATTTTGTAAATTTGTTTTCAGTTTTTTTTTCTTAGCTTGTCAGGAAATTCTGGATTGGACTTTTTTTGACTGAGATGTGAACCCCCCTCCCGAAAAAAAATCTGGATCTACTCCAGTAGCTATTAAATGTCAAATCGCCAACTTCATAATGTGACTGTCGCATGCGATGATCTTTGACCTTTTTTTAACTTAAACCTAATCATTTGCGGTTTATTTTACTCCACTCTATACTTACACATGTAAACTTGTACTTACCGACTGTCATAGGTCTCAACTTCATGAAATATAATCCAATTAAAACACAAAATGAATTATTTCAATACACACCAAAGTACGCCATGTGCTTATAATTCCATTCGGGAAACCTTCAATCGCCTTATCAGATGAAGTGGGAATCGGCCAAGGTGTGCCGAGTGATGCTTAATCTAAAAATATGATAATGGGTGACGCAACCCAATGTGGTGTAGAAAATTTCCAAAAGGTGTTTAGATGTAAACATGTATGGTAAAAGAACATATTTTAAACAAATTCATAAAAAACAATGTTTTAACTACTTTTCCATCGAGCCTATTTTTAAAAAAAAACGTACGTACCGTGTGTTTGTTGTGTCGGAGGGGGTAGGAGGGGGGGGGGGGCTATTGGTAAATTTAAAAAAGCTTCTATTATAAGCAAAAATTTATCAAAATCTAATTCACATCATTAATTAATTTCTGGGGTTTTTTTCAGACTGGTAATGAATTTAGCATATAAAATACATATAAGATGTTCTGAGTCATAGCTAGGTCACATGGGGCACACGGTCCGGGAATTTCATATTCAATTTGACGAATACATGTTCCATGTAAATTATAGAATTATTTTGACTTTTTCCTTGGAAAGTCCAATATGTGGGAATGTGTATTTAGAGGCAAAAACCTTAGTGCGGGTATTACTGTCACATGACAGCATCTAGTTGAGATTTGTGAATAAAACGCTGTATGTTTTGAATATGTCAATGAATAAGACAATACCATTCAAGTTTCCATTTCGCTTGTATCCAATGATAGGAGGCATCGGGAATATTTCTGAACATTGTTTATCTTTTTGAATTATTTTCCAGTGTTTGTGTAATATTTTCCCCCGTTTTTTGACTGCAGGATTGTACTAGGTAACAAGCTTGAAAGATAACGCTGCCATCCGGAACCACGTGTGCCGACGGAAGAGGACCTGACACCTGAATCGGTTTTTCAGGCACATTTTAGGAATATTCCAGGGTCTGCCGCTCATCAGAGGTCCAACCCAAATTAAGTTATTATATTTTAGTTGTATAAGATCTCTAGCATGTTGGTGTTTCATGCAATGATAATTGTAGTGGACATGTATTGTTACTGTTCCACTAATTAAGCCTTGTGAATAAAAATGCTGTATGTTTTTGGATATGTCAATGAATGAGACAATATCAAGGAGAATGAATTTTCTCTGTGATGCGATCTTAAATTATTTGCTCGTCTTGTTTTGTTGTACATATTGTACTAAACGGCTCTAAATTCTCCCCCCAGTTTTTTTTTACTGCAGGATTGTACTTGGTAACAAGCACAGAAGGCGGTCTGTTATATTTAGCCTTGTTATTTTTTTTTAGCAATTCTTGTCCATCAATTATTTGCGTTTCTGAAATAATACTGTCTATTTCAGAGTCCGAGTACCCCCTTGATATAAGTCGTTCCTTGAACTGTGAAATTAACTGTTTGGTTTTTTGTGGGTCAGAGGTGTTCCTCTTATGACGGATAATTCCCCCCTTGATAAATCCTCTGAAGATAGCATTTGGATGTTCACTGCTACGATGCAGGTACATAAATGTTTCTGTAGGTTTGATAAAAGTTTCAAAGTCTAAGACTCCGGATTGTTTAAATCTCTGTCATTTGTGGACTTTTGTGTCCAGAAACACAGTATTTTTATGAATATTGTATGTAAATTTCAGGTATTTGTGCTCCAGATTTGCAAGTTCAAAAAACTACAGTATTGTACTTTCATCCATGGCCATAAAACCGTCATCTCTGTATCTAAAGTGAGCCAGAATTTTGTTTTTATAATTGCATTTTTTGATAATATTTTCAAGGATATTAAAAAGGCGCAGGTCACATATTTCGGGGGACGGGACCGCCCCCATGCTGCTCCTAGTGCTTGTTTATACAGGTGACCATTAAAATCAAATTCACTGTTCTCTAACAGAATTTATAACAATTTCATTTGGTAACTGATATCTGGGATCGGTTTTGTAACATCAGTTTGTTTCAATTTTGTGAGTGATTTTGCTGCAGATTGGATGAGTTCCGTGGCTGTCATGTTAGTATACTTGGAAGTTACATCATAGGTAACTAGCCAGGTGTCGGGTTTCAAATGCAGGGATTCAACTTTGCTGATAAAGCCTTTGGTATCTCTGACATATGTGTGTTGTTTTTGTACTAATAGCACTAGGAAGTAGGCTATGAAATGCCCTATAGGCATTGCAGGGGAGGTGCATTGAGAGATAATTGGCTTCCCCGCTATAATCATTCCACGCTTCAGGGTTTCGGCCCCTTTGAAGTTTTCAATATCAGAGATGCAGATTTTAAGTATTACAACCTGCCAGGGCGGAATGTAAAGGACTGCGACAGAAATCTGTGGGTAATACTGTCGATTTAAAAATTGATTTGCATTTCACATACAATCTTGTTGATCAGATCGTGTATTTCCTGTGTTCTGTCTTTGTGAAATGCAGCGTAATGAATGCCGTCATTTAATTGTCTTAGTCCCTCCGCTGCATAATTTGTGAGGTTCTGAACTACAACAGTAGAAGATTTGTCTGCCTTTTTTTTATTATAATGTGTGTCTCGTTTCGGAGACTGGTCAGCGCATTCCGCTCTTTTTTTTTTTGTTAAATTATCTCTAAATTTGTGAAAGTGGATTTTACATAGCTCCATTTTGGTTGCATAGAAAGAATTTTCTAAAGCTGTGCAGGGTGTGTTGCCGGGATTGTAATTACCAGCCGCCAGGAGGCGGTCGGTTATATGATATGAAAGTTTGAAGTCGCTGTGCGTTTCTGCGGAGTTAAAACAATTTAAATAAAAAATATTTAACATTAATATAATAGTATATTAAAAAGAGCGTCTAAATGTTTAAAACAAGAACACACAATAAACATGAAATAATTTTTTTTATAAAGAATGAGGTAAATATTTCATCCAATCCTGACTGAGAAACTTTGACATGTTTGAGGTGCGGAGAAAATTAGAACAAGTGTTGGGCATAGTCTAAAGCAAAGACCGCGTTACGTATATTGCACAATTATACTTTCTCTATTTAAACAGGATTTGTTACACATACGTATTTATTTTAAGATAACGTGTACACATTGTACATATATAAACATTTTCAAAAATATGGTGAAATGTTCATTCAGCAAAAGACCTTAGTCCTAGCAGGCTATAGAATATTACAAGATTTGGCCCTTAGCAGACGGGAATAATGTACATTTTACAATATGTGCCAAGAATTTTCCCGCTACAACTCAAAGACACTGAAAGAGAAGACATGTAGTGGCGGATCTAGAGGGAGTTTAGTTTTTTCCTCTATGAGAGAACAAGGAGCACCACATATTTGTTGCGTTTTTATTAAATTAAAACTACACTGCATATCTATTTGTAGATTACATTAAACTTTAGTTTTAAACTTTTAATGTAAATGCCTCTTAATTATACAGGCCCACGGTTTGTTGAAGCAGAGGACAAGGGGTACTTTGCTTATACACGTAATACTGAACATGCAATATATAATTAAGAAAATCATGCAATGTCGTGCACAAGCGTTTAATGTCACAAGGATATATATTAACAGATAAATGTAAGATATTTTAAAAACAGATCACAATTTTAACAGTCTTTAGTTGCCTCATAAAAGGAACAATTCATTGGTTTGCGGCCGATTTTTGACGCTTGCGTCAATATATGTTTCTTGTTCGTATTGATATATAAGGGATGCAATTGTTTGTCATTCTCATTTGTATTAAACGTATCTTGCATCTCATTTTCCTTGCTAGTTCATTGAAGCTACAGATCAAATTCTGTCTTATATTTTGCGTCCCTGGTGTGGGAATAAATTTGAGACCTTTGCTAAGTAAAGATATTTCAGCTTCAGACAGAGTATAATCTGAGAGATTGAGAACATTGTTATTATTGTTCTCTGACAGGCGTTTTGTTCGGCTAATATTGCGAGCTTTTCTGTTGTTTGCTCGTCTTATTTTATATTTTTTTCTGTTTTTGCGTTTTGGAGAGCCTTCTGCAAGGCAGTGCCGATCTGGGAGCCAAATCTGCATCTTGATGAACACATGGCTGAAATGAATGCACAGGGTGTCCTTGACTATATTACTTATAGCCTTCTGCAATTAGCAGATAACACGAGGACGGAGAGATTTAATCTACTCCATAAAATATACAAGAAGTAAAAGATGCTGCAAATTACCCTTATTTCTCAAGGAAGGCCTATTACATTTCATAAAGGCACTTTCTAAAATGTAGTCAATTATATTGATTATGGTTTTAATCATTTATTATTCACGCAAAACTTGAGCACAAATTCTATTGATACCTCAGACTTCACATTGAAGAATGAACTTCTGCGACCACACAACGAGAACTTGCTGGTCACTTGTGATGTAACATCACTTTGCATAAATGTGCAATTATTGGAGAAGCTTATGGCTGCTGTTGATACGACTTTTAGGGAAATTCTCAGTCTAAGCCGAGCCCACAGCAGACCACAATTATTTACTCAGATTTAATATATTTGAATTTGCAAATATATGCAAACAAATAATTGAATATGCAAAGGGTTGTTAGTCAGGAAACCCATTCTGTATGCGATATTCACTAATAAAATCGATGTATAAAATTATAAAAATACAGTTAATTCTCGATAAACCGCCACCTTTTGTAATTTAGAAATCATGGCGGTATAACGAATTTGGCGATGAATTGAATTTCCCATCGTTTAGGAAACCAGAAGTAGAGTTACCGTTCTTAGAAATACAATTTAGCCTTTCTATTCTCATTATTACATGTACATGTACATATTAAAGCATATTTCTAAGTTTTAAAATACTTCAAGTAATTTTTTATGTACAATTACGCTAAAACAAAATGTGCAGTTATGAAATAAAGACAAGCATGTGGATGCATTTAAATCTGCACGACTGATATTGAAAAAAAAATGCTGGGTCGATCGTCGTGATATATTGCCGATAATATGTAAAATGAATTCTTGAATAAATTCATTGTTTAAGGCATCATTGTTAATAAAACGTTCACAATTTATACCGTATAATTATTTTTTAAGCAAATTTTGCATTGTTTAAAGCAGAGATCATCAAAATAATATCGTAATCTGTGTTCTTAAACAACGACCGCCTTCGTGGCAAATCCGTCACTAAATGATTTTTATTAAACAGAAAACAAAATTATCCTAACAGTTCATGTTTAAATCATTGCTTATTTAATTCTTATTTAATTATTTAATTGCATGTACCTTGCCTGGCTTTGCATGCTTTACAACAGGGATAGCGTCAACCAATTAGCCGCGCTTCACTGACCACATGCACCTGTGGCGGTATATCGAGATAATTGACACTTAAAAATGGACGTTTGTTGTGAAAACAGGGTGGCGGATGGCGGTATGCGAACTTGGCGTTATAAAGAGAATTTTATATAGCAGGAAAAACGTTCTAGGCAAATCATGGCGGTATAGCGAAAATGGCGATGAATCGAATGGCGATAATTCGAGAATTGACTGTACCTTCATATTCTAAGAAATATCATGACTACAAAACAATCCTTCAAGAATAACCAATTGTGTCATTAAACACATTAATCTGAGTGATATGCTCCTCTCCTAGCTTATTTAATAATCTGTATAACAGATGTGCAAATAAGCTCCTGATGATGGCGGATTTGCAGCTAATTAATATACTATCAAAATCTTAAGGAAGGCCATAACTTTTACGGACCCGGTTCTAATATTACTCATCAATAAAAAATCCTGATTTTCATTTGTCTATTGATATAAAATATTTCTGTGTGAATGAAAATGATTTGGAAAGTATTCATATGTTTATTATAGTGTTATTGTGTATACAAAGCATTTAATATACATTATTCATGGAAATTAACACTTTGCGCTCTGTCCATAAGGTTTATATGTCATTTAGCTTTTATGGACCTATTTTTTTTAAATTTTCTCTGAAGCAAACTAACCTGAGATCTATTTTTTTTTTATTGATTTAGAGCCTACATCATCCATTTAATTTTCACTTTTTAAAAATTTTGCAATAAATAATTGAAAAAATTGATATTTAAAAAATGGGGGTATACGAGGGTTGTCCGTAAAGTTCGTGGACAAGCTAAGAATTGAATAAAAGTTGCGTCATTGATATTTATTATTAGCATATTTCTTATCCTTTACTAAATGTGAACTGAGAAATGTAAAATCGGACTCAATTTCAAATGTTTAATTACAATTATGACTTCATAATTAGGCTTGGTATGGCGACCCGGAGCACCGCAAAATTTTGATTAAAAAATTATTTATCACTTTATAAATTTCATTTGTATTTCATAAAATTCTGCAGAAATCTGGATGACTTTTATATCATGAGGTTGACAAAAACAATCACTTCAAACCTGCAAATTTTGAACATTCAAAGTTATAAAATGGCTGAGCAATCAAAGTTAGAAGATATTCAGACGGATCGGCATTGTTCAAAAAAGGGACGTTTTCGGAATAGGTGGAGCAGTGAGCAGTGATAAAATTCTACGTAGACATCGGATAAACAACTACAGAGAACAAAACATTTTGTAAACAATCGGGAAAACATAGTAAAAGAACCTGTACATTAGTATTTAAGTGGCATATAATGTTTTCGGACGGAAGGAACAGTTTACAGGATGACATGCGTGAAGGAAAACCATCATCCGAGATTGCAGTGCTGTTAAAAATAAACTTCGTAACGTGACTTTACCGTATTTCCGTAAATAAAATCTTTTTTACGCGAACAGAGGTTGGAGGATTGCAGGTTATGAGACAGGGATTGTTAAATATTATTTTACGTATGAAACCTGAGCATTTTGTACACATATTTATGACTGGTCAAAGCGACATAAAAAATGTATTGAGTTAAACCTTGAATATATTGAGAAAAGTTACATGTACTCGTATTATGCTTTTGACGTCAGGTAACGTCAAGAATTTTCATTTTAGTGCTCCGGGTATGAGAATGTGTCTTTTTTAATCTGATAAAAATATAACTATTTGTGCTCTGTTTTTCTTGAAAACTTGCATGTTAATAAAATGAAACATGAATTTAATGAAAATAATAGTTTCATATGTTTTATCAATGTTTGTCAGTAATTATCAATGTTGTCCACGAACTTTCCGGACAACCCTCGTATGTCTTCAAAAGACTGTTTTGTTAAAATTCTCTGGTCAACCATAATAAATTATGTGTTTTTGTAAACATTAGATATAACTCTTAATAGTTTTAAAGAAAAAATGGCACCTAAACAGTTTCGGATTTTAATAATTATAAAAAATAAGGAGATTTCGAGATTTCTTTTGAAAGACATGGACAGATTCAACGTCAATTAGTTATTGTTTTGCAGTAAAGATTTCAAATATTACCTTGGCAAATGAATATTTTTGATCTTCATAACTTTTGACATAAATTTGATTTGATTTGGTGCATAATTAAAAGAGATATGATACATGTTTCACACTTTTTTATGTTCAATTTTGGCTGTTGAGTTTTTAAAAGTATGTGCTCTGAGACATGTTGTATGAAAATTAACCTGCAAAGATATGTCTTTTATGGGTGTTTTAGTTAGTTTAAGACTTATTCAAGGTATTCAAATTAAAAAATTATCACTTTGACAGAAAATTCTGAAAGTACGGACCTACCTTAAACCTCATATATATCACACCGCCGAAACACTAGATAAGTGTTGAGTCAAGTGATTTGAGGTATGTGGCTGATGAGAGTCACTTTCCTTAAAACTGATACAAGGGACAATGTCCCAATGGCTCTATTCCCGAGAATCGCCGACCTTGTCTGCGATCTGTACTTCCTGTCATTTGATCTCACTGATTCTCTTGTTTCGGTGTTATCATACTATAAATTCTGGATTTATACTATGTATAAATTAAAACTGGTCCGCTAGAGGAAAATTTCACATTTGGCATTTTAAAATAAGACAAACCAGTATTACGTACTAATCTATGGATGATTAAAAAACCTTGCACCGGGTTCACCCACGCATAACGACGACGGAAATTCCGTCATATAAGAATGCAGCAAATCCAAAACGTATCTGGAATTGTGACTGGGTGACTGCATAAATCAGCTTATATTTACAAAAATGTGTTTTCGGATTATATTTTGATTAGGAGAAATGAAGCAGGTGGGTATGCTTGTAATTTATCACTCGCTAATTAAGTTCCAATCAATCTGATTTGTCATGCATGAATGGAGATTTGAATCACGTGATCTTCCACGTGCGCTGGTTCTAAAACTACAAGTACATTCACAACAGAATGATACGTCGTTCCAATCGGAACACTATATAAAAGTGCAAACTGCGCAAGGCTTAAGAATTACAAAGCCAATTAAAAAAGAGAGCATAGAACAATAGTCCTCTTAGCTCGTGAGCTTAATTGTTTCTCATTTTCACATCGGACATATTGTCTGAATATGAAGAATTATTTTGGACGAGAGGGCCCTCTCAAAAGTCACAACATGCAAGAAATATACTCATTCGTTTATCAATGATCTTGCTGAAAAGTTGAAAATAGATACTTCTCTCATGATCCTAATGAGAGCATTTGGATGCCTCCTTTTTCGCTTTAAAAGCAGTTGAATTTGAACCAGAATTATAATGACTCCATATTACATACTTTGACACTACAAAACTTGAATTGTCATTACTGGAAGTCGGAGAGAAAGTTGAAAACTGATTTGTTTTATATAAAAAAGCATTCATTTGATGTAACTTAATAAATGCAAAACTTTCATTTAAAAAAGTTAACAAGATGATGTCACTGAATGAAACACAGTAAAGAATCGTATGAACAGCACTTAAATTCAAAATATAACTGCTGAAATTTATTTCCCAAATCAAAACATCTTGATGAACACATGGCTGAAATGAATGCACAGGGTGTCCTTGACTATATTACTTATAGCCTTCTGCAATTAGCAGATAACACGAGGATGGAGAGATTAAATCTACTCCATAAAATATACAAAAAGTAAAAAATGCTGCAAATTACCCTTATTTCTCAAGGAAGGCTGATTACATTTCATAAAGGCAGTTACTAAAATGTAGTCAATTATATTGATTATGATTTTATTCATTTATTGTGCATGCAAAAATTGAGCACAAATTCTATGGATATCTCAGACTTCACATTGAAGAAATAACATCTGCGACCACACAACGAGAACTTGCTGGTCAGTTTGATGTAATATCACTTTGCATAAATGTGCAATTATTGGATAAGCTTATGGCTGCTGTTGATACGACTTTTAGGGAAATTTGCAGCCCACAGCAGACCAAAATTATTTACTCAGATTTAATATATTTGAATTTGCAAATATCTGCAAACAAATAATTGAATATGCGATGGGTTGTAAGTCAGGAACCTCATTCTGTATGCGATATTCGCTAATAAAATCGATGTATAAAGTTATGAAAAAACCTGCATATTCTAAGAAATATAAGGATTACAATACAATCCTTCAAGAATAACCAACTGTGTCATTAAACACATAAAAAAATCTGAATGATATGCTCCTCTCCTAACTAATTTAATAATCTGTATAACAGATGTGCAAATAGACTCCTGATGAAAGCGGATTTGCAGCTAATTGATATACTATCAAAATCTTAAACCTCGTATATATCACACCGCGGAAACACTAGATTAGTGTCGAGTCAAGTGATTTGAGGTACGTGGCTGATGAGAGTCACTTTCTTTGAAATAGACCCAGCCCCGTTTAATCGATGTTTCTTTAACAATAAAAAATCATACAGGAAAGACGCTTTAAATTTTGTCAAAATACCCTGACACAATACAACATATAAATGAAAATGAGAAGTTATGACAGATTTTATTATTTAGTCTATTTATAGCCCTTTATAATCTATACAAGCGCAAACAGTACATAACACCACATATTCACCGAATTTGAGGCCGTGTTCACTGGAGGGTCAGTTCGCGCGCAACAGCTTTATGACGTCACAATCAACACGTCAAACAACGTTCTAACCAATAGTTGCAACGGCTGCAGCCAGTTATATATATCTGAGCAAGAATTAATGTTAGATATTACCTATCGCAGGATTATTTTTAAACATTCTGAGGTCATACAAATAGCGTTACTCGGATAGGAAAACACAGGGGTTACAAACTATATATTTGGATATCTGGACATGTTTTTCAACGACAGAAGTTCGTAAATGGTTATAGTGTCGTTAAGTATCCTTCAATGTCTTATTTATTCAAATCTGGACTATATAATAAAACAAATATGGACTCTTTTGTTGCTGAAAATGGTTTGCTATTTTTCTGGTGAATAACAAAACATATTCAACACCAAAAGAGTCCATACATGTAATTGTATAATATGTTGAAAAGACAGTAAAAGGTAACACAATGTACAAAAATAAAACACAACAAGTGTAGAGACCTTTACGCTTCTGTGCGAACTGGCGTTAAGAAACAAAAATTCCAAGGAAAAGAGTCTTTTTTTATTTTTTATTATTTTCCCCCATTTTTCTACAAAGAAAATCTTTTCCCTCTCATACAAATCTTTTTTTTTAAGAAAAATTCTGGAATAATAAAAGAAATCATCCTTTTGGCTTTTTGTTCCTCTACCTGCGAATATTTCGGATTACATAATTAGCAAAATTCCTGGAAGCATCCCATATATCTGGTAAAGCTTCGAACATTCTCTCTCTCATCCAATTAAATCCAATTCCGGCCCATTCTTCTATAGTTTCTTGCGGTATTAAGATGGTGATACCGGGGGGGAAAATGATGGTTATATTGGGATTCGAGATGAATACCTCAATATCTATCTCTTCTTCAGGTAATTCCTTTTCCAGATCGAAGATAAAAATGTCCTCATCATCCTGATATCCTGAACTCAATTTTAAATCCGGGAGATAGGAATTGACCTTAACCATAAAAGATGCATGTGGATCCATACGAGATCTTCGTCGAGCAAAGTGCATAATGAAGCAATACGTCTGCAGTGAAAAATAGAATATTGTTTGAGAGAATAAATAAATAAATTCTGATAAATTATATATATATATATATACTAATTTATTCTATTATGGTTTACTCCTTATAATATTTGAGTTCGGTAGGGAGCTGGGGGGTTTCGAAACTGTGGACGTTTGCAGGGATGGGGTAATCGTAATCAGTAATCGTAATCAGCTGTAATCTATTACAGTTTGCCAAGTAATCATTAGTTATCAGTAATCATCCATTTTTCTGATTACAAGTAATCGTAATTTAATCGATTACTGTGAAAAAAGTCCTGTAATCATGATTACTTGATGATAACAATTTTCAAAACAAAGTTCCTTTAAAAATCATGATTTTAATGATATTCAGTAAATATTTTTCAGTGTACAAATTGATTTATAAGAAAATTTATCATAAAATCATAAGCTATATTTGGTTAGGTATCTTCTAATGCTACCAGAAATGCTTATAACCAGGTCCATTAATGAAAATTGTCTAGACGATGAGAAAATTATATCAGACCTAGCTATATTTAGTAGTCATTTCAGAATATTTTAGCAGCTTAGCAATTCGTCATTTTTGACAATAGATTTATGTATATACTGTCAGAAAGAAAATTACCACAGGATCATTTTATATAATTAAAGTTTGATTTTTTTTTGTTTCAATTGATTAGCATGTGTTTAATGCAACATTTTGTTTTTTCCTGTAAATCTTTAAATAAACTTGTTTTTTTTATATATCAAATGTTCCTTTATTGAGATGTGTATTCTAAAAATCACTTTATTTGGTTTACAGTCTACATTAAAAGATATGTGAATTAATCAGTAATAAAACACAGGTATACTACTGTAAGTTATGTCACCTTGGTTAATGACAATTATTGAACTATCCATGCTTTTCCAGTCAATGTGTTAATTCTTGTAAAAACATCTAATAATTGGAAGCTTAATTGAAAGGCTCATCAATAACACAAGATATTTACTTGTATTAAAGATAGAACTCAAATGATATAAGAACCATCTAATGCATCTATATAAAGACATGTACCACCAAACCTTAACTGAATTCTACCTTAAGAATATATACGATATTTACAAAACAGGAATAAAAATATTTTGTTGTCCTTGAACATTAAAGAAAACTTAATGTAATCTAAAGTAATCATAAGTAATCATGATTACATGAAGGAAAAGTAATCAGATGTAATTGATTACTTTAAAAAAATATCTGTAATCAGCTTGTCATCGATTACTTTAAAATCCAATGTAATTGTAATTTAATCGATTACTTTTGAAAGTAATCGACCCCATCCCTGGACGTTTGTGTCGCAGATCCTATGTATACCACAGAGTGGTTCAACATAAAATATTGACACATTAGATTTTAAATGCTCTTACTTTCTATTTTCGTTTCATCAGCAAATAAGACTAATATCATATGTATTTTTGGAACATTGAAACAATGGGTAGGAGTTGGGGGACAGCTGTCCTTAAAGTGTAATTATATTTTAGTCCTAGCAATATTAATTATGCATACTTTGCTAACAAATAATTTTTATTTCAAAAAGAATTTGATTCATTTCATTTATAAAAAAGAAATATTAAATTAATACTAGACTTGCATATGCTAGTAGATTTCAAATCTTATTAGAATGATTTGATTAGAATTGATATTTACTTCAATCATTTCCCATTCCCCGTTTCTTCTTTAATATGTTTTTCTATTAACCATACAACAAATACCAGGGGGTATAAAAAAGTTCATGGACTAACGCCTTAAAATAAAACCTCTTTAGGTACATTATTAATGAATTTCAAAATAACTCGTTAGCATCATTTTTTCTATCAATAGAATAAACCACGAATCATAAATTTCATATTTTAATGAATTAGTCATGTTTTTGTAAGCAATGATATGTCCAAGCGGCGCAACCTCGAACAGGACGTTTTTCCGACCAAAGTGTTACTGTGAAAACTCTTTTGATACGAACATTTGACATGCAAAAATCCCGTTAATTCAGGTATGTGTTGGGACACTATTTTCCCATAAAATTCTTACCTCATTCTGGAAGTTCTATGAAATTTTATTGCAAATTTTACATTGGCTGTCCAATCTAATAAGGCCTTGAAAATGACGCCAAAGAAGCTGAAGGATTTAATTTTCCAACATTCTATAAAGTTTTGCCCCCAATACTGGTATTAATGGACCTAGGCTTTGTTTAAACTGGCTTCAGAGAAATAAAATACAATTTTTGCTTTTTAATGCCAAAAGAGATTTATAGAGAAAAGGGATGCACAGTTAATGTCGATTTGTAGTCAAGGTTTAAAAAATAAACCACGTCAAAAAAAATGACGTTGAACATTTGTTGTAGAAAGCAAAATATGCTGGCACAATCAAGCAATGATTTCTTCCAATGTATAAATCCATTTTCAATATTATTTGCATTGAAACTTGCTGTTCATGACATTGTAAAGTCTTAATCAAGACGGGTTTAAGTCCTTACTCAGCTCCAGAGAATCTAATCAACGTTAGAGTATGAAAAAAAAGCTGAAATTGCAACACAATGACGTTGTCGGAAACTAAACGGCGACGGCGCCAGGTGATCGTATTATATCGTTTTAAGTTTATAATAATTAGACAATAATAAACATATCAAGCTTAAATTTTCAGCATTTCTTTATTATTTGTTGTTTAATTTTCCTCATAAATTTTGAAAGCACAGACTATATATAGTACTAATTTTATAGCCTCACTCCACGAACTTTTTGGTAACCCCTTGTATTTGAAATTTTACACATGACCAAGTGCCATCATACGTGTGTGTCACATATACTCTGTACATTTGTATGTATGTTTTATTTACTTTTGCATTATATTCAGTTATCTTGTATGGAGCCTCAGGTCTTGAAGGCTATTTAACGGGCACGGTTGAGTAAACAAGTCTTTTTTCCTGTCTTGTTACATGTACACTATAACATGCATGGGTCTTGTATACTTATGTGAATTCCAACAATAGCCAAAGCCAAATTGAGTTCATTTCTACATAATTTCTGAGAATATATTTGATACAGACACTCAGCTTCTCAGGTTAGAACAAGTTTTATTTATTATTTAATTCCATTTTGTTTATTTCAAGGTCCTGGATTACTTTCTTCAAATGACATGCTTTTAATATTCCGTAAATGTTGAAATTGTTCATTATATTTAAGCATGATTGTATAGTTTTTGTTTCTATAAATAGTTGTGTTAGTAGTAAACGTTCGCTAGTTTTTTAGTATGGTGTTCCGTTTGTGTAACGTTTGAAAAACGTATCTAGTATAGTATAACGAGTAATTAAGTGCAAGTGTGTGTAAAAAAGCAGTACTGCTGTATGCTAAAAGCTATATCCTATAGGCTATATGTTATGTGTAATGTATGGTTAACCATTTGTGTAATAATTTGTGCAATTATTTGTACCTTAATATTGTGTATTATTTCTTTATGAGTAGGTCCCATCCCGTGAGATGGAGTGCGAGCATTAGCACAAGGACCGGTATTGGAATTTCTAGAAGTAAGGATTAGCATTAAGACGCTTGGTCAGTCTGCAACAGTGTGCTGTCAATAAATCTGAGAGATGTCACGTTTCATTAGAATTCTTGCGCCCGCGAAGATAGTTAGAGAACAATGTTTTGCTTACTTTTCCCTTAGAAATATCGGCATATTTATATCAATTTAACTATTTCGCATACATTTGTATTGTGTATGTCAAGCTAGCTACATCGATACCGATTAAATCAATATCGATATTTCTTTTAAGTCACTTGAACTTTTAGCAAAAAAAATCATAACAATAAAGACGCTTTAAATTTTGTGAAAATACATTGATACAGTACAACATAAAAATGAAAATAAGAAGTCATAAAGGATTATTTGTTGATTAGACAATATAAATTAAGACAATATACGAAGGTCATTCAATTAGTAATGCAACTTACAGCATATCATAATAAATATTGAGGCATTTAATTTCATTCTCTCACAGTTGAAAAGTTCTACTAATGTGTTCCTAAAGACAGAAACACCCATGACTTTTCCTATTGCCTTCGCAAATAAACTGACTTTCAAAGTAAGCATGGTCACTACACTGAGCGGAAAACTGTTTATAAATGATCTCTGCCAAAAAATTAAAATAACAGCGTGTTTAAAAACTGTGCTTTTTACACAAATCGCCGAGGAACTAACATTTAAGATATGATTTTATATCATAAGTTATCTTTAATGCTGTATATTTTCCAGATGGATACTAGTACTATAACTCACTAATAAAAAAAGAGAGTTTCAATATAACATTCAATCTGACCGATTGAAATTTGGGGGGACACCCAAAAATATCAATGTTAAGTTCCACACGATATCTGAAAATGCCAAATTGACACGGAATGACATTGTTAAGATATTAAACATTAAATCATCACAGCATTTTGTAAAATTTTGACAAAGAAAAAAAATATTTCTATCAGAGAGGTGCCCTATTTTCGTACAAATTCCTTAGAGAAAACATGCGGTAAATGTGGTAACGGCCTTCTTAAAAAAGATGTTTTTTAAACAATAAAAAATTTGATAAACTTGCTTGATAAATGACAAAACATAGATGCACTTTTTATAACCGAAAAGCAAGATTGATGATAAAAAATGTAGAATCAATATCAATAATATGTCATTTTATTATGATGAATAGAATTAAGTGCTTCAACATGATTTATTAGTTTTGGTGCATTTAGAGATATCCTTTAGAACACGCACATATATCCAAAGGAAGGACTAGCAATGATAACATTTAATTTCGAATTGCACCAAGTAGAGTTAAGCAGATTTCTTGCAAGGGTAGTCCAAATTTCGGTGACCATGGTATTTTTCCTGTGCCTGAAAACGCATTTGTATATAAGCTTAGAGAAATTTATAAGATTTTGAAAAAAAAATAAAGTAAACAGACCTCTTCTATCTGTAATATTAGATAAATCAAAGACATTGTGAGATCTTTTTATTCCTAAAACACATGAAAACAATCAAAGGAAGATTGTACAATTTCAGATATGTCATAGAAAATTATATTCGTCAGTGCCTTTGGGGCATACCTAAATCACCTCTACTAATGTGTTCGGAACCCTTTATTTTTCGGTGTTCTGCAAAATATAAAACCCGATGAGTTCGGAGTAGTTCTGACAGTGGCTCTGGTGAGAGTAAGCGAGACTACGGCGAGATAGGGTAAATTATTCACGGAAATGTGGCAAGGAAGTGACTAGCACGTGGAGACATGGTAAACAGAAAAGTTACGTTGCGTTTCAGTTTTCACCACCCTATAATATCTGTAGAAATGTACTTCAATCGATCTCTCTTGAATTTATTCAAACTTAAATAAGTATTCTCTATGATACAATTTTATACATTGACTCTGTCATGAATTAAAATTTCTTTTTTGACAAATATTTTTGTATGGGAACCGGGACTATATTTTTTTGGCGTCAGATTAGCAAATGAAGCACCAACATGACTTTAACTGACCAATCAGTTGAATGAGAATTACATTATGGGTTACTACAAACTACAGGAATTTTACGCATGAAAGAGAAGGAAAATCTTATGGCAATCGGAAAGGCACAAAGACCATTTTTCCATCCATCTCGTGAATGAAAAACATTTTTAAAATTCTACTATTTCCATGCTCACAATGAAAAACAATTCATTTGTTAAAAACGGTGGAAGTCTAGGTTTCTCAAAGTCATACTGCAAAGCGATTTGTGTCTGTATTAAATCCTTTGTTGTACAATCGGTGAATACAATTGTCAGGTGGATTCCCTTGCCAAAACACGAGATCACGGGTATAGTTATGTAAAAAATGTTTTGTCCATTTAAATGCATTATATGCTGCTCTTTTTCCATACCCTTGAAGCGCTGGTGTTCTGAACTTGACACAAACTGCATTTTCTTACGCATATTACCGGTCACGGTAGCCTAGTGGTAGAGCTTTCGCTTCGTGTTCGGGAGGCCCGAGTTCGATTCCCGTTCGCGGCGCCGCGTATTACCTAAGACGTAAACAAAGGTAGTGACTGTTCCTTCGCCAAGAGCTCGGCACAAGAAGTGAAAGTCACGGGTCTTTCGGATATGGCCTTAAAAATATAGGTCCCGTGTCACGGTAGGCGCTGGCACGATAAAGAACCCTCACTGCTCAATGACCCTGAGTGCCGAGTATAGGACTGGTCTAAATTTGAAGCCCTTCACCGGCATACGGTGTCTTCTCCATATGAGTGAAAAATTCTCAAGAGGGACGTTAAACAATATACAATCAATCAATCAATCAATCTTACGCATATTTTTTTTCTAGTAAATTGATTGATTGATTGATTGTATATTGTTAAACGTCCCTCTTGAGAATTTTTCACTCAAATGGAGACGTCACCGTATGCCGGTGAAGGGCTTCAAATTTAGACCTCTAAGCGGCACTTAGTGCCATTGAGCAGTGAGGGTTCTTTATCTTGCCAGCGCCTACCGTGACACGGTACATATCCGAATGACCCGTGACTTTCACTTCTAGTGCCGAGCGCTTGGCGAAGGAACAGTCACTACCTATGTTTACGTCTTAGGTATGACGCGGCGTCGCGAACGAGAATCGAACCCGGGCCTCCCGATCACGAAGCGAACGCCCTACTACTAGGCTACCGTGACCGGTTTTTTCTAGTAGAAACAAAATATTAAAAATGCCTTTATCATCTTTCTTAGTTTCTAATCTTTGTATTTTGTTTATAGGAACTTTTTTTTTAATTTTGCGCTACATTGACACGAACATAGATTGACCTGAGACACGTGTTCGAAGTAAAATGTAAACATATTTTGGCATAAGCATTGCAATTCAACGATTGGCCAGTTGCTCGTGGTAAGATCCTCTGTGTGCATAAATAACAATAAACATATAAGGCAAACAAAGGTTTGTCAGTGTAGATGATATTACACATTTTTTAACAGCGTATCGGCTGCTAGTGATTTCTAATTTTCGCCGTAATTTGTGATAAGATATATTGTTATTTTAACCCCTTCCCCCATTAGTCACCCTTTTCAGTTGAAAATCATGAAAGTCTTTCAGAAAGGTCTTGAAACACATTTTTCACAGGACATATTTTCAAAAGAAACAGTCTATAGCAATTCCCTGTTTACTACCAATTTTATTTATAAAACCGGTTCTACTCTATAACCTTTGAATTGGTCAACCTAAACCACTTGGCTTGAATTTAAATCACAATAACAATAGAAGGGGTGTTAATTAAAGATCAGTATGCTGAGTTTTTCTGTGCATGGATACAAAGACATACTACATGTGTAAAGGGTAACAGGGAATGTCTTGAGGGATTGAATCTATTAAGAATATGTATAATGTACGTTTCCATATTTTGAAATGACATGTTGCATTACTTATTGAAAACTTCGGCGACATTTGTTTCACTACAAATTATGAGCATTTTAACACTTGTAGCTATTATCCCATAATTTGACATGTTTGAGGTGTATAGTTGTTTTTGTACTGTTTGTTTATTCAGTAATCTAACATTTATATTAATGATTGAAGTTTGGCATACTGTTTATACTTCTCAGCCAAGTGTAAGTTTTCTACCAAGCACGTTTCATGCAAAGGAAACTGTCTTAAAGATAACATAGTCTTTTTAAAGATATTGAAAAAAAATCCGTACACGGTTGACAGATAAGTTGATATTACAAGGAATTCAACATCCGCGTTTGAAGTCAGCGTATGATAAACATGATTTAGGCACGTTATTTTTTTTTAATTGATTTTATTGCTCTAAGTATTATCGACTCAAAAATAGAGAATTCAAGATTATGATCAAAGCAAGATATTAAATCATATCAATATAGTAATGTCGATATAAAAAATATACAGTGAAACCTGTCTTATCCGACATGCCATGGGAAATTAAATTTATGTCGGATTAAACAGTGTGTCGGATTACTCAGTGTTGGCTATTTCTGTCACATTTCAAGTCCATGTAAAGAGCTACATGTATTGACAATACATCGTAGCAAATTTCAATCTTACACTTTCGTTTCGTTTGATCGCTTTACCTGGCTATTCTCCTAAATTAAATTGTTTAATTTACTTTTTAATTTATTGTGATAACATTTTTCTAATAAAATGACTTATAAAAATTGGTTTTTAATAGTTATTGCCATCTTTAATCAGCACATGTTTACATTCCTTCTTCGATGGCCGCCATTTTGGAAACGGAAGTAGACTAAATGCCTGACTTTATTCCGTAATTTATTTCCCCCCAGGATAAATAGTATGTTATATTAAGCAAAAAAAAAATTGTTTTATTTGTTTCTTTAATATGGTTATGTATTTCATACTGTTTGTGACAATTATCAAATCAATGGTCCTGTTACTTTGATGTATTTCAATGTCTAAACAAATTGTCACACACAAGCTAATAGTTAAATAATTAAAATCTAACCTTGGAAAAAATTGCAAACAATTATAATTATCGATAACATCACTGAAATGTAATTTAAACCCGAGCTGATCATCATAACTGTATTAAAACATATCAATCTAGTGTGCCAATTTTTAACACAGGTAAGGTGACTGCGTGCGTTCAGCCGTAACTAATCCCCTCATTATCATACTCAATGTGTCATACAGTGTAAACAAAGGCTTCACCACTGGGGTTTAACCAGCCGTGTAATTATGTCGGATAACACAGGTGAAACTGCATTGCAATTAATAGGCTGTGTTTACAAAGAGGTGTCGGAATTCGGAATGTACAGTGGTCGGATTGTAAAGTATTTTTCTATATAAGTTATATAAAGATATTTTTGGGAATAAAGATTTACGTCGGAAGTGCCAGTGTGCCGGATTGCACAGTGGTCGGATTGGACAGTGGGCACTGTATATAGTTATATCGATATAAATATATGAATATTTCTAGGAAAAAAGTGAGAAAAAGTTATTGAATTAGCGGGGGCTGAATTCTACTGAATTTTCACTTCACTCGAGATTCAGTAAAAGCTCCTGTAACATCTAAACGAGGGATGTTCGCAAATTATTGAGATATTACTTTTACTCCGTAAAAGACAAAGATAAATTCATGAAAATTCGTCAACTTTTCAAAAAGAACAAATAAAACAAATAATGTAAAATTTCTAATCTATAGCCTGTTTCTTTTGAAAAACTGTCCTGTAATAAATATTTCAAGACCTTTCTGAAAGACTTTCATGATTATCAACAGAAAGGGGTGGCTAAAGGAGGGGATGTTAAAATAACAATATATCTTATACTTTTCGGTGAAAATAAGAGCTCACTAGTGACCGATTCGCTGGTAAAAAATGTATTTTAACATCTACACTGACAAATCTTTGTTTGCCTTATATTGATATTGTTATAAAAGCGCACAAAGTTCTTACCACGAGCAACTGACCAATCG
>PRKT01000465.1:377369-380349 GCA_003671525.1 Saccostrea glomerata
GTCAAATTAAGAATAAAAATTAACAAAATTAAAAGCCTAAAAATTAGAATGAAACACATCAGCCAAAATGAATTCAATGATAGGTTATATTTGTGAAAAGGATAAATATAGCGACTAAAGCATGTAAGTAATGCTGACTTTAAACAAGGTTGGTGAAATCCCAGTAACAAACTTACATGTATCTGTCAGTAGCCGGCCTCGGCTTAAAATTGATCGTTTTCGGAGCATAACCTTGAGAGTGAGATAATGATCATTCTAAAACATATCATTCTTATTCGATACAATATGATTCCTACTCGATTTAATTTGTATTCGATAAATTGCTATTCCTATTCGAGGAAATATGATAATATGATTCCAATATCATAATATATCATTCTTTTCAAAAACACGCGTTTCCTATTTAATGTAATTCATATTTGAAAATATGAGATTCCTATTCGCTAATTTTGTCATTCCTATTCGATAATTTTATCTTTGTTATTCGATAACAATTTGGTTAATATGCAGTAGAGTTGTTGCTGTTCGAAAACATACTAGCATTCATTTCTATTCGAAAAAAGTACGATTCCCATTCGATGAACATCTTATCTTATTGCATAATTTTATCTCTCCTATGCGGTGGTTTTTCTTATTCTTTTTAAATAATTGCATTTTGGGAAATATGACAAAACTAAAACTGGTTGTAAACTCAATTAAATAGAAATGACATGTTTAACATGATTATCGAATTTAAATCCTTTTATTATCGAATGAAAATGACAAAATTATTGAATAGGAATCGCATATTTTCGAATAGAATAACAACTTAAAGGTGATGAATTTTCAAACAGAAATAATTTTTTTCCCACAAGAATAACAACGAATCGAATAGGAATCTTATTTTATCGAACAGGAATGACCTAATTTAGAAAAAGAAAAACGATGTTTTTTGAATAAGAGTAAAAAAAATATTATAATGCAACGTTTTACCCGCCATACCTTAAACAGGTGATAATGGAATATTAGTTTACAAATACGTAAAGTTTACTTTGAAAAAGATGATGAAGAAGTATAGTTTTAGTTGGCCTTCATCTTCCATAGTCAGTAAAACTTCCAAACGTGAAATAGTTGTAGATATATGAACTTGACTAACTATTGTTACTCGATCATACGTCATCGGTGTATCTAAATGTTGAGTTGAACCCAACAGCAAGTGTTTTCTTCTTGTCATGTAAAGTATTCTAAAATACTAGTATCTTCTGATTCTGCTTCATACAAATATTAAAACAGGTCTGCCAATAAAGGAGCACAATTAGTGCCCATCGATTTCCAAGTTTTGAAGGAAGACTTAATCTCTTAAGACTGCAAAAACGGTATCATAAGAACTCCAGCTTACTTTTAATATCAACTTCAGGATATACTTTAAGGTAGGATTAGGATGATTTTTAACAAAGTGATTCTCGTTGAGGTCCTTTCACAAGATACGAAAATTTCCGAGTTCCATTTTTATTGAGAAAACAGTTGTCTATGATGAAAAAATGTATAGTTTTGAATGTATCATGAGGAATGCTTGTTTAGAGTGAACAAAAGTTGTTCGTTTTTATGTTAATGGCTTTTGAAAAAAATAGTGATTTCAAATTCCTAAAGTGGAAGGGGGGCTAAGCATCCCTCCCCCCCCTTCCCGACAGCTATAGATTAAATCACTGTTGTTAAACCAAGTGATAAATATGTGTTTTTATGCTGTTGAATTAAGAACCGGTTTCATGATCAAAATTCCACGACCCGTCTCAGTTTTCAACGGACTAGGGTTTAAATTCAACACCTTTAGTATTCAACGTTGTAAATGAACCCGGGTCAATTTTCAATCCGGGTCAATTATCAACGTTACATCGGTCTACAGATTATTGTATTACTTTTGAGCATCTTATCACATCTCTGGAATTTCCGTATTTTCATGTGTTATGCCATATGTTGTGGCCATTTTTTTTTTAGGTCGATCACTGTTTGTATTCTTCACTTTTAACATTAGAAAGGAGTTATTGGAATACTTGTAAGTTTGACCTGTAAAATAAAAGAACTGATATATTACCTTTACTAATTCTTTGCCCTCTTTTTCCAATCTCTACGAAGATAAAAGAAATAGACAAAATAATTTTAGTAATTCACTCTACTATATGCTTGTTATGCCTTTAAGTATGAAAGTGTTTTCTTTAAAAATACTGCAGATTCTACATATTAAAAGAAAATTTTGGGAATATAATCCAATAAGTATTTGTTAATCCTTAATCAAACACTGAAACTCTCTCTCTCTCTCTCTCTCTCTCTCTCTCTCTCTCTCTCTCTCTCTCTCTCTCTCTCTCTCTCTCTCTCTCTTTCTTAACATATATTGGACTCCAAAGTCGGAGGGGACTCCAAAATTCGATGTTCAAAGCCGATGGCCTGTCACGCCAAAGTCCGATGATGCTGAAAAACGATTGTTTATAACGTCATAGAGTTATTGCGAGTAATTGCAATGCCGCGCAATTCCAGAGTTTTATATATTGAAATGCGAGGACTAACCCTATGTTTCGAATGGACATTTTCGGTTGGGTGAATTTCTACATCTGTTAGCGACTACGGATAAATAAGTGTGGAAATCATGTTGTGCCAAAATGAAATAAGTAATACAAACAAATGATATACCTGTAATCTAAATCAATCAAAATGGTTATTAGATACATTCGATTCTGCATTTTTAAACAAAAAAGTTCAAAACAAAAAATGATCTTATACAATATCATGTTATATCTGTGCAAAATACCAAATGCGAAACCTTAATACTACTCAGGGAAAAAGCAACTGTTTATATTGAAAATTCTCATTGAAACTCTGGTTTCCCCCCTTTTTAATACAGTTAAGGTATATCAGGGAAATGTAGTATTGTATGCCCCCCAAAAAATTGGCACTGTAAGAAGTTGGCATTGAAAAAAATGACACTACACCCCCCCCCCCCCCCCCC
>PRKT01000465.1:381428-401273 GCA_003671525.1 Saccostrea glomerata
CCCCCCCCCCCACACACACACACACACACACGCTATAAAAACGATGCGGGCGGGCGCCTTTTATTCTATATTTCTTATTTTTTTTCAATTATGCAGATTTTTTTTATTGACTTGGTCAGTCGGTGTAGTTTTATCTACAATACCCGAATAAAAGTCATAGGAAAGGTTCAATAATCTCTTACTTCACATCATCACTAATCTTTTTCAACCAATGACCCTTGTTTAAAATATATACGCATGTATTACAGCAATTACCATCTTTTCAGCTGTCAAAATCATGTCGACTTTCGCGGGATTTAAAACGAAAGTAGAATGGTAAATGAATATCGATCCCGATCAGAATTAAGACGAAGAAAAACGGAAATAAAAAAATAATCGAGTCGGGGGCATAAAATCGGGGCGGGCTGGGATGAGAATATTTCTTTTATGGCCTAATGGCATTCACCGAAAATGCTTGGTTATGCCCTCAAACTGGAAAAATTCTTAAGGCCTGGATTATTTTTGGACCAATTTTATACTATAAGCCCAACGTAATTCTATTTTTTTAAGAAGACAAGGTTGTATGGTATGTATTATCTACAAATGCTATGTAGTTCTTGTTAAAAAAAAAAACCCTTAGCGATGTTTGACGACATCCTATTCAATATGTAAGCAGTTTAAAATACTTTATATACTTTACTTAAAATATTTTTTGCGCAAAATGCACTCCATACTGAAGATCTGTAGACGCTAGTTTGTAAATGTTCACCCAACCGAAAATGTCCAATAGGAACAAGACTAATCTTAATCGGTCGAAAAGTGTGTAACAACTTTAATGTAGATATCTTGGTTGGGTGTTGAACTAACCCTAATCAGTTGAATAGTGACCCTTATCAGTCGAGGGGCGTGCAAGGATAAACCGTAATTTCTCGTGTAGGTTCAAGCTATAAGCACAATCAGTAAACGAACACTGGGCTTTTGAAATCAGGACATCGGCGTCAAGGAATGTCGGAATATTTTGACGTCACGTTGATTGTTTCTCTGCACTATCGGATTTTGGTGTGTCAGACCAGCTTACTTTTGCGCAGCTTCACTCATAGGGAACGAGCCATCGAACTTGACCATAGGACTTTTTTCTCCGTACTGACAACAGACTATCATGGTTTGGCGCAAATCATCGACTTTGGCAACACCATCGGACTCTGAACTTTGAACTCTCACTCTCTCTCTCTCTCTCTCTTTCTCTCTGTCTCGATCGATCGATCGATCGATCGATCGATCGATCGATAGATAGATAGATAGATAGATAGATAGATAGATAGATAGATAGATAGATAGATAGATAGATAGATAGATAGATAGATAGATAGATAGATAGATAGATAGATAGATAGATAGATAGATAGATAGATAGATAGATAGATAGATAGATAGATAGATAGATAGATAGATAGATAGATAGATAGATAGATAGATAGATAGATAGATAGATAGATAGATAGATAGATAGATAGATAGATAGATAGATAGATAGATAGATAGATAGATTATGTGAAAGAGTAATAAGATGGGTTGAGAGATAAAAGAATGACTTTGAGAAAGAGAAACAGGACAGAGCATATAAATTAGAAATGGAAAGGTTAAATCCACAGTTGAAATTAAATTGGAACATAATCATAACATTTAAATGAATATGAAAAATAATAGTGGTAAGAGGTCAGATTTAGATATGCATGTAAGAAAAAAATGCCGAAAATTCAGCCGTTTGATGAAAGGCATGATGCAATTAATGCCAAAGAAGTTTCAGAAAAAAGGATTTCATAAAGAATTGGAATTCTCACATTAGAAATAAAAGTTAGTAACATTCAAAAAGAACAGAAAATGGTTTTACCTGTTTTGTGTCTTCGACTGCTTTTTTAAACGCCGGTGACTACAACATAGAAGATTAAATTTATTGCAATTGGTTTTTCATCTAAATACAATCTTTCTGAATCATGCTTGGTAAAACGGCATATGCGTGGAAATTTTACCCATGTTCTTTTTTCAAAACAACAATTTTATTTTTAACAACAAAAGTAACTTTGTTGTTCCTCTATTGAAAAGGCTTTTTAAAAATGTTTTCCTATATATATCACAATAAAATTTTTACATAAATATTCCAGAAAATTACCAAGTGTGGCTCTGCAGTTCTTGAGAAAATTTATATATATATATATATATATATATATATATATATATATATATATATATATATATATATATATATATATATATATATATATATATATATATATATATATATATATATATATTGTTCTTATATCTTCAAATATAACACTTTGATAGAACGCACATTGTGCCCCCCACCCCCCGGGAAAAATGGATTTGCCTTACGTTATTATACCCCCCGCTTGAAAAGCGGGAGGGTATATAGTAATCAGTCTTTCCGTCCGTCCGTCCGTCCCTCTGTTACGCTTTGGGGTACCCATCTCCTATCCGCAACTCCTCTCATATTACTGAAGGAAATTTAAAGAAACTTTCACAGAATCTTTATTACATGTTGCCATTGTGCACCTCCTATTCTACTTTTTGATCTGACATATATTTTGGATTTTCCAAAGCAAAACATGGAAATTGCCATTTTATTCATATGGGAGGCGGGGTGTATCATTAGTGAGCTCATTGCTCACAGTACCTCTAGTTAAGCATTCATTTTAGTTGCTTCTTTTCTGGTACAGTAATTATTGAAAAGAATATCTTTTAAAATAATATTTTTAAACTAATTATTATCTACCCTTTAAAACGACTTGGTCTTTCCTAAAAAAATGCATTTACCACCGTGACGGCAAAAGATGCATTATGGAAAGTTAAATGAAAACTGGCTTAGCGTTCTTGATTTGTCGAAAAGGTGCAAAGTTTACAGATGGGCGAATGAGGGGCTGACAGACAAACGTCAGAAGTCATAAGTAAACCTGTCCTGAGCTTTAGCTGAGTTGAGCTAAAAATGCACATTCAAGATAGCATTCCCATTATATTTTCATATACACTTACCTGCTTATTATTATAGATTTTTTATTTGATATAAAAGATTTAAATGTTATTTTCATCATCTACATAAAGATTTATAAGCTCTTAAGTTATAATAAATTAAAAATCAGTTTTTTGTCAATGTGTATGTGTGTGTATGAAATATACAGAATTTTTTAAGTGCATTTATTATGCATAAAAAAGTCATTGTATTCAATTTAAAATATTTGCATATCCACTGCACTCTCCCACTATGAACATGCAGTCATCAATTGTATTCATAGCACTATAGACGCAATTGCTTCCACTATGAGTGCAATTGCTCTATCACACTCGTGTAGAGCAATGCCTTCTACACTTATGACATGTTTTGAGGGGTATATATACGAAATGTTTCATAAGAGGAATAAAAATAACTTTTTAATAATATTCTTTGAAGAAAAGGAAATTCAGAATAATTAAAATTGCTGATTTATATCTTTAAAAAATTTAATTTTCGTCAATGTGTTTAATTGTATGATAAAACTTTTTAAAAATGTAAGAGAACTGCCATATTTTTATTTTTTGTATCATGCATATTTGAACAAAGAACGATAACTCTTCACACTTGGGTAATAACATTCAGAAAGAAAAAAATTATTTAACTAGTATATCTATTTCAAGAATGATTTCAGCCATTAAAAATAAATAGAAAAACTAAAAAAAAATTATAGAAAAGCATTCTGGAGTAATAATCATTATAAAAGCATTCTCTTTTTTCATCATAGTATTAAATTATTGATTTTCGTCAGAGGGTTTTAAAAACGTTGATCGATGACGTCACAACTGCAACAAAACAAAAATGTGATGTCGGCGCTGATGTATCCAGATAACTGTGTTTGAGAGGGAAATACTTTATAAATATGTTTGTGATTTATTAGAGAAAAGGATCATTAATCAGGTTTACTGATTTTAAAGCCGTATGTTTTTTTTTACTAAGACAAGAAGCTGCGTTCTTATGTAAGTCAGGATTTCCTCTGATATTCTTTAAAAAAAAATCAAAGAATGCAAATATAAGTAATAAACAACGATTATTCAGTGAACATGGCATTATGAATAGCAATAGCTCTGCTGGCATATTTTCCATGATGCGCTAGCGCGCATCATGGAATATGCCAGCAGAGCAATTGCTATTCATAACGCCATGTTCACTGAATAACGTTGTTTATTTCTTAAATAGATACTTTCTTCACTCTTTATAGAACATTAGTTATTTTTAAAAAGTGAAGTCAGGACTGGATTTCGAAATCTGTTAATTCATGAACAGGTCTTTACAGCACAGCCGCCTTAGTCTGATAAGTTTATGCAATAAAAGAAAAAACAAACACAATACAACGAATAAGTTTCTTCGGAATTTCCTAGGAATGTATAGGCCCCGAATTTAAACCGTTCAACTATCATATCATAATCAATTTTTTTGCATGAAGTCCATGTGGCATACTGAAGACAAAAACAAAATTCTTACCCTTTTGATTTCTGTCCCTGAAGCCATTGTTTCCTATAAAAACAGAAATAAGCAGACATCAAAAATGTTCATTCTTGTAGTCTTTTGCATCTTACAAAAATATCTGTTTAAGTTTATCCCATTTTTAAGATTTGTTTTAAGGTAAAACATATGTCGGAGAAGTCTTTGTCACAAGATTTTCAAACTTTTGATAATGATACATAAGCACTTACTTATCAGTCAGTTAAAAGCACATGACATGTTTCCTTGTTATTAAATGTAGTGCAGCCAGTTAAACATGGAATGATAAATACATATTGCGACTTCACAATTTCAGTCATTTTTAGGGGTACTTGTCATGCAATGAAAGCAAAAAAAAAAATAATCCCCAAATCACTTCTTTTATTGTTTATTAATTAAACAGTTTTAAACAATATTTTTCGAGAATAAATTCTTTTTCATTTAATTGACATAAAAGATAAGTCCACATTTTCAAAACTCTAGGCAAATGTACTCTATTTATTTTCAGTCAATTTCCGCCCCTACATTTGTAAATATTTTTCAGAAGTCTTTGTCACAATGTTTTCAATCTTTAATATGATAAAGAAGATACCCAAATGATTACAAAAAGTGATTGAAATATATACCTTTCGCCTCTAACTAATAAGAGATAGGTTATTTACCGATGCTAATATTCTTGACCTTTTTGCACTTACACGGATTTTATTATTAAATGACTGTTTGGGGTTACTTTCGGATTAAAAATGTTTATAAAAAATTGTACCCATAATTTAAAAGATCATATTTAATAGAAAAATTGTAATAAAACTCCAAGAATATGAATAAGTAAAAAATAATTATGAAAAAGAATGCACGTCATTTCATGATAGATATCACAAAATGTACACACAATCTACAACACATACATCTTTGACTTAGACATATTTCATCAAGATATTACACTTTTTAGTTGGCAACTGACGATTTTTTTAAAAAGGATTTTTGCATTCCTTCAAAATAGTTACATGCCATTAACATTATTATAGTAAGTGTATACATTGTAATTTCATCACACAATATAATCTTGACTTTGTCAACTTAATTAAGGTCAAGATCTATTAAATGAAAGGTGCTTACAGATTTCTCTAATTCAAGAAATATATTGTCATTAAGCATTATATTAAAAAAATATATAAAATTAAGAATATTCTTGCATGATTTTAAATTGAATTCTGTGAATTTCAAAATGCAGTATTTTATACCATTTCTATACTGAAGCTGTAAAGTACGGGAAATGACATTGAATTAATTATGACGTCATAATGGATCTAGCACAGGCTAAACACATTCACTAGTTATGATGTCATACGACATAGGTTCTACGTTAAGGTCTTTCGTCTTCATCGGAAGACTTCTTCCTATTTTTTATTATTAAAACCCCGACTTCCCCTGCAAGACGTTACTTTTTTTTCTTCTTTTTCCTATTATTATTCCTATTTCATAGTACACATGATTTTTCGGAAACTTCAAACCTATTTTGAATTTTTTTTTTTTTAGAAATGATGCATTGTTTTAATCCCATTAAATCTCATTTATACTTGAAGGGATATTTAATACACTGTATCAAGATTTTTTGAAAAAAAAAAGAAAAAACTAAAACAAAAACGATTCTTACCCTTGTGATTTCTGTCTCTGAAGCCATTGTTTCCTATAAAACAGAAATAAGCAGGTATCAAAAATATTCATTTTTGTACTTTTGTATCTTAAAAAATATCTGTTTTGATTTATCTCATTTTTTAAAGCTATTTAGGTTCTTCGTCTTCAGTGAAAGACTTCTTGTTATTCCAAATTTTTTTTCCCACTTTTTTTTTATTATAAAGGTCTTCCGACTTCCCTTGCAAGACGTTACTGTTTTTCTTCTGTTTCCTATTATTCCTATTGAAATTAAAAACTTTAAGATGATATTAAGAAAAAGGGGCCAACCTCTCAAATTAGGGGCCGAAAGGTACCAAAAGTTTTTTTTTATTGAGAACTCTTAACAATCAATATTTTATTAAACGTTTTTGAAATAGAAATGTTTATCTTAACAATCTACAACTATATGTTATTATTTTTTCGACATATGTTACATAAGTAGGGGTCAAAAAGCGTCAGTCTTTCAATTATCGCTTAACGCCACACATTAGGTAGTTGGAGGGTTGACCCCTTTAATACTTCTTTCAAAATACCCCATAAACGAAAAAGAATCGTTGAATAGTTGTTGAACAAACAGTGTTCAAAAACAAAAGCTTTAAGGTCGTTATCACGAAAAAGAGGCCAGTCCCTAAAATAAGGGGCTGCAGAGTCTCAGTTTTTAATCGATAACTCTTCAACAATCAATATTTTAATATCATTTACTGAAACAAAAATGTTTATTTCAACAACCTACAACTATATATTATAATTTTAACGTCATATGTTACATACCTATGGGTCAAAAAGGGTCAGAATACTAAATCTTTTACGCTTCATATCTCGAAAGTGGGATATATTTTGTATAAGTTATATTGAAAAAAAAATAGATAAATGTTTTGAAAAATACGCAACTTTTCAATTTTCGATAAATGTCCCCATTAAGGCGTTGAAAGGTCGGCCCCTAAATATATCTGTAAGACTCCAAAGACCGATGGTGACGCCAAAGTCCGATGGTCTCGCCAAACCCCGATGGTCTGCGCCAAACCCCGATGGCTCATTGTCTTTTCGGACGCCAATGTCCGATGGTCACGCCAAAGTCCGATGGCTTGTTTCCTATGAGACGCGCGACGCTAAAGTGCGATGGTCTGACACGCCAAAGTCCGATGGTGGGGAGTAACAATTAACGTTTATGACGTCACAATAGTCCGACGTCATGACGTTATTCTGCATTCAAAATTAATTGATTCAGTATTCGTCTCACGTACGTTTTTACGGATATTGCTTATTAATTCACCCACCAGAGGTATTAGGATCAGTCCTTGTACACCAATGGAGTGATAAGGGTTAGTCCTTGAAAAGTAAGGTGCTTCTTCGATCCCATTCGAGAGATTTTAGGGTTAGTCCTCGCATACTATTGGGCTGATTTAGATTAGTTCAGCACCCACCTATGATAGTTAGTTTAGGGTTGATACTCATTGTTCGATTGATAAGTTTTAGTTTCGCACCTACATCCAAAAAACGAGGGTTAGTCTTTGTATTTATGATATTTTGTATTTATTTATTGGCATGTCGTGACATCAAATTCTTACGCAGTAGTACTATGACGTCATAGACGTTAATTGTTTTCTGGGCCATCGGACTTTGGCGTGTCAAACCATCGGGGATTGGCGCAGACCGTCGGACTTTGGCGTGACCATCGTACTTTGGAGTCCCATCGCACTTTGGAGTCCTACATATCTTTTGCCAATATCTCGGTAACGGAAAAGAATTTTAAAAATAGTTTTTGCACGAATAAGGTTCAAAATAATAAGATCTTTAAGATAATATCAAGAAAAAGGGACTGGCTCCTTAAAGAAGGGGCAAAGCGGTGGGTGTCAAAAGTCTTTAATCAATAGCGCTTGAACGATTAAGTACTTTGCAATATACTGAAAGGAAAAAGAAACGCAGGGTAACATAATATGCGAAAAATTTTTGACAGCATGACCATAAATTACAAAAATAGGTCAGATGAGAATATTGGTTACTATGCACTTAAATCAGTATTCAGAATTACTCAACCGTGAAATGTATAACGTCACGTAAGAAAAGTGCTAAAAAGCCACAAACACGTGCAAATTGATGATGACAAGTTTGTCAACGATCTTCTTGTACCATTTGATGTACTTGAGGTATACACATTGATTTTCAGTATTGTAGAAAAAATGCATTTCTTGCAATCTTGTAACAGTTGACGGAAGTTCCATGGGGTCTGACTTTTACGTTGCCTTAGTAAGAACAAATGCAACAACGGGCTGCTGTGCAGACACTAGTAAATTTCCCCCCGCAAAACGTCTTAACCGTCGTCAGAATGGTTCCAATCAACCATGACGATTACGTTGACGCGTAACAGAGCCACATCAAGATTGGGTTATTCGTCCTGCCACCTGTTTAATAGCCTCTTTACTACCACAAAACTGCTATTAATAGAGTAGGCTATTATAGTCATTACATTCACCATAGAACTGAAAGAAAACGATTGCACGATTTGGATCCTTGAGCTGGTCAACTCTACGTTGGTGTTCCTCTCACTGACGCATGCGCCAGCCGTTGCCTAATTTTTTCAGCGTGTTTACCCCCGGCCCATTGTAGCCTGGTCTTATCAAGACTTTCTAGCAAACAATAACATTTACCCATTCGATTGGTCTCCGTAAAGTACATTTTTTCTCATTCAACAAATAAAAGATGCAACCGAACCTGCTCATCTAAACTGCTCCAATTGAATAAAATAAATCCCGGAACAAAATAATAATAATCTGTTGGATTATAAAAAAAAACAATCAAACAAACAAAAAAAAAACGAAAAAAGAAAAAAAAACACCAGGAATGAAAGAATTTAAGACGAACGGCTTGGTTTAAGGATATCCAACCCTAAGTCAGGAGGATTTTTTCTTAATATTATTATTTGATTTAAAATGTCTTAATATAAAGTTTGTAATTGAAAACTTGTCATGCCACAATTTTCATTTTATGCATCTTAATGATATCCATGGTTCTTTTAAACCTCTCAAAGGGTCTTGTAAAAACGACAGTTGTATCCTATAACAATAAAAAAAATACAGTTTTCGAGAAATAGAATTTTCTTGAATCTAGACTTAGATGCCAATGCTTATTAGCATGATGTGTAATAAGAGGTACCCTGTGCTGTCTTGCAATGATAGCACACGTTTTTTTTACACAGTATGTGAAATTATAATAATTGAAGGAAAAAGAAGACCTAGAAAACTGAATAAGTATCACAAGACATGCAAATTTGTCTAAATGCCTGGATACTTATAGTTTTTTAATCCCCCCCCCCGCTTGAAAAGCGGGAGGGTATATAGTAAATGGGATGTCCGTACTTACGTCTAACTTTACGTCCGTCTGTTACGCTTTGGGGTACATGTACCCATCTCATCAGTAACTTCTCTTTTACCACTTAATGAAATTTAAAGAGACTTTCACAGAATCTTTGTTATATAGTGCCATTGTGCACCTCATAATTTACTTTTTGATCGTACACATATTTTTGAATTTCCAGAGCAAAACACGGGCACGGTAATTTTTTCTATAATATTGAAGGGTACCAATCTCTTATCCGCAACTCCTACTATACCACTGAATAAAATTTAATATTTTCACAGATTCTTCATCACATAATATCATAATGCACCTTCTATATTACTTTTTGATCTGACACTTATTTCGGGTCTCCCAGTGCAAAACATGGACTTTGCCATTATAACCATATGGGAGGTGGGGATATCATTTGGTGAGCTCATTGCTCACAGTACCTCTAGTTTAACCTAAAATACAATTGTTGATTAATTTTCAATTAGAAAATGCATAGTTGATATTTATATTCGCTTTTACCGTCAAGATAGCTCAGTCGTTTGGGTGCTTGCTCCGTGATCGGAAGGTCTTGTGTTCAAATCGTGGCCGTGACTGATTTAAGTCAATAATTTGAAGTGAAAGTTTCTAGTCTTTCAAATGAGTCCGTAAAAATCGATAACCCTTGTGGCGGTATTCGTTGGCACGATAAAGAGTTTATATTCAGTGACATTTAGGATCGAACACCAATAATTTGTATGGATATTATATTTCTCTAACCAACAGAAAAAGCAATTGTTTAATTGTTAAAAGCAATACAAGATCTACACTGTAAATATCAAATCTTAACCTCTATCAGTTCTGAAATTTAGGGAGAGACAGACAGACAGCTACACTGATAAAAAAAGATACTAGATAGAGATGATACATAAGCGTTGCTCTCCTGTGTAGGCGAATAAGAGAAGGTGGTTCAAATTTCCTTACAAATACACTTTCACATTGTATCCAATATCCCATAATATTACGTTTTTGGATATTATACATGTAACTTTTAGAAGTAAGGATTCCATTTATTTATTTTGACGTTTGTATATTTGCAGTCATAACACAGAAACTATCTTTTTCGAATCGTGGGCAAAAGATGGCAATTAAAATCATCAAATTCAAGGAATAATAAATAAATTTGTTTGTTTGTTGTTTAACGTCCCTCTTGAGAATTTTTCACTTATTAGAGAACACCAAACACGTAACGAACGAATGTCTGTTTTATGAACGGTAAACTTGTTAACTTTGTGATGACCTGTGTAACTGACGAAACGTACCCGTGGACGAATCACGCGTATAGAAAAAAAATTAAAATAACGTGTGTATTTGTCAATTTGATGTAGAATCGCTTTAGTGTTCCATGTATCAGTATAATATAAACATGTGTATACCTTCAGGTGTGTATTTTTTGATTCATTTTGGTAAACTTATAAACAACATGTGTTTGTGAAACACTGATGCAACCGTATGGCAACATAGTGAAGATTTAACTTTTCATAAATGCAAATTCAATATATTGGTACCCAAAGTAGGGTCTCCTAACTGGATATACAATTGTGAAACATGAAAGTCCTATTACCATCTGTTCCCAAGTATGTTCAGGATAGTTTTTTTTCTAAAAAACAGAAATTTTCAAGATCAAGATCAAAGGGTCAATTTTATTGGTATCCAATGAAAGGTATTTCCACAAAGAACACATGTGTGAAGTATGTAAGCCTTAGCCCTTACCATTCGAAAGTTATGGCCATGGTTAAAAGATTTTTAAAGTAAATTAAACTCAAAGATCAAGGTCAGAAGGTCAAGGTTATTGTTATTGAATGAAATTGACAAGAATTACATATGTGAAGTATAAAAGTTTTAGCCCTTATTCTTGAAAAGTTATTGCCAAGCTTATTACTTTTTTATAAGTCCAGAAATCTGTAAGGTCAATGTCAAAAGGTCAAGGTTATTGGTATCCAATGAAAGGACTTGACAAAAAGAATATATTTTTGAAGTATGGAAGCCCTACACTTCTAAGTTAGAAACGTACTGATATTCCCATTTTTTACTGACAAACTTAGAAAATTACTAACAATGTGCTGTCGTCACTGTAAAACTTAGACAATTACTGGCCATTTTACTGCCAGTGCTGATAAACTTAGAAAAGTGCTGACAATCTTAGTCGGTGCTGAAAAACTTAGACAATTACTTACCCCTTCTCATATATTTATTTGTGCTTAAATCTTTTTAAAAGTGTAAGCCTTTCCCCGGTTGGTTTTCACATCATTTTTCTTTTTCATTAATCGTTTTCTTTTATCTTACGTCGGTATATTAAAAAAAAATAATTTATTTAATCTAAGAAGAGGTTGAAGGATTGTAGATTGCATATTTATATTACGTATGTGTTGGTGTTGAATTGCTCAAATTCGAACTGTGTTGAAGAGTCTATCTGTCGCCGTAATGTTGCGTAACTAACTTCCAGTGAAATCCAGCGAGTGGTGTTCTGTATAATGCTGCAGTGACACTATTGTCTTCTTTACCCGCTACCGTACACACTCGGGTCGCCTCAGGCGATTTTTTTTCTACACACAGGTGCTTCACAGAGTTTCCGATTGTTTGTTGAAAGATTATGTAATTCGGCTGGATACCAGCTAAACGATTTGAAACATTTTGGACGAATAAAAAGCGCAGTGTTACTGTAAAACCATGATACTGGTTTCGATGCCGAACAAAGCTATGAAACGTCAATTTATTAAGTTAATTAAATTTATTAATTTTTTTTAATAAAACAGATAAAAAAGGGTACAAACTTAAAAACGACAGTATCGGGTGCTCTACTTCTGTAAAATAAATAAATACATGTTCATTGTTCTACATTTAGTTCGCACATGTCCCCTCCCCCATTTAAATTTGAAAAGAAACTAGATCCATGTGAACGTCCACCGACACTCTATTTGAAAAGAACATTCCATCAACGTTTTGTTTCAGGAGTATGCATAGACAAATGATGATAATATAAAATGTCATAGTTTTACATACATTTGAATTAAAATAACACTTTCAGGTGGGGATCCAGAAAATCCAGATTCGAAAATCAGTTAAAAGATGTACATTGTTTCAAATGAATAATGCGGACAGTTGCTAAATCAATGTATGTCAAAGGATCAATGATCGATGCAGGCTCGTTGCCCCTTCCACCTGTCCAATAAATAAAATAAAAAGTCTTTTTTTATTATTACATGTATTTAAATCTCTCGTCTGTCTTTTAATTTTTTTCTTGCAACTGCTTGGATTCAAGTCTGTTTGACTGCACAAAATCAAATTTAGCTATGAGTTTATTAAAATTATCCAAACTACTAGTAATTTAATAAATTAAATTAAAATTGAATAAAACACATCTAACCTAACAGTTTAGTTCTTTAAATTAAGTCAAATTTAATTATTTAAATTAAGATTAAAGAAAGTCAGGGAGTTAATGTTAATTAAGAAAATATTATAACTGCATGCCATAAAATAACAATGTTTTATTATAAAAAGGAAAAGACCTCTGTAAAATTTCATAACTCACTACTAAACGGTGATTTAAATTGCTTATCTTTTTGACGGTTTTGAAATTTTATCCCTTCTCTTGAAAATATTTTTTTTACAAATAAATTTTCTATAAATCGATCAAAGAAGCGTTTTTTTTTCAATCTTTTCTTCTGGACAAAGTTAAAAATTTTATGAAAAAACAAACAAATGGAATAATGATCTATGTTGAAATTTTAAAAAAAATCAATTTCACACCACTGCAGCCTCCCCGAGAGCGAAAACAATAGGGACAGTAATTATCAATAAATGTCAGCACTTGTCTTAGTTTTTCAGCAGGGACAGTAAACGGGTCAGTAATTGTCTAAGTTTTTCAGCACCGACTAAGATTGTCAGCACTTTTCTAAGTTTATCAGTACCGGCAGTAAAAAGGTCAGTGATTGTCTAAGTTAACAGTAACGACAGCACATTGTAAGTAATTTTTTTAAGTTTGTCAGTAAAACATGGAAATGTCAGTACGTTTTTGACTTAGTAGTGCTAGCCCTAACCGTTCAAAAGTTATTGCAAAGGTTAAGGTTTTTTTATAAGTCCGGAAATCTTCAAGGTTAGGGTCAGAAGGTCAAAGTTATTGGTATCCAAAAAAAGGTTTTTCCATAAAAAAAAGTATGGAAGCTCAAGCCCTACCCATTCGAAGGTCAAACTCTAAGGTCAAGGTTAAATGGTCAAAGGTCTTGATATCAATCACAAAAAAGCTCTAGTCACAAGAATTAAATGCATAAAGTATGAAATCACTAGCTCTAAACCTTAAAAGATATTATCAATGTTTGTTTTTTAAAAGTAGGTCAAACTCCAAGGTCAAGGTCAAGGGGTCATTTTTTTTAGTATCCAATGAAGCGTCTTCTTGAAAGGATTATATAAGTAAAGTATGAAAGCTCTATTATTTACCGTTCAAACATTATTGCCAAGGTTAAAGTTTTTTCATTAGTACGTTAATCTCTAAGGTTAAGGACAAAAGGTCAAGGTTTGTGTTATCCAATTAAAGGTCTTGCCATAAGGAATAAAATTGTGAAGTATAAAAGTCATAGTATAAACCGTTCAAAAGTTATTTCCAACGTAAAGATTAAAAAAATTGTGTTTAAGTGGGTAAAACTCAAGGTCAAAAGGTCAAACTTGGTGACAGACAGACAGACAGACACGAAAAAAAGATATACTTCGTTTACGGGGGCGTAAATAAATAAAGATGGAACTTTTCTTAGATGCACATTTAATATATTGGTACCCAAAGTAGGGTTTCCTAACTGGAAACACAATTGTACAACATGAAAGCCCTGTCATCATCTGTTCCCAGGTTATGGCAAGGCTAAAAATTTTTTCATATGTACAGAAATCTTCAAGATCAAGGTCATAAGGTCAATGTTATTGGTAATTCATGAAAGGTCTTTCCATAAAGATCACATGTTTGAAGTATGGAAACCCTAGCCCTAACTATTCAAAAGTTATGGCCAAGGTTAAAAAGATTATATTAGTACGTTATAGTCCAAGATCAACGTCAGAATGTCAAGGTTTTTGGTATTGAATGAAAGGTCTTCTCACAAGAATTACATATATGAAGTATGAAAGCCTCAGCCCTTACTCTTCAAAAATTATTGCCAAGGTTAATGTGTTTTTCATAAATATGGAAATCTCCAAGGTCATTGTCAAGAGGTCACGGTTATTGGTATCCAATATATGCTCTTGCTCCAAAGAATATGTGAAGGATGGAAGCTCTAGCCCTCACCGTTCAAAAGTTATGGCCAAGGTTAAGATTTTTTAAGAGTAGGTTAAACTGTAAGGTCAAGGTCAAAAGATCAAAGGTCTTGATATCAAAGGAAAGGTTTAAAAAAAATTTGTCACAAGGATTAAATATGTAAAGTATGAAGCACTAGCTCTTACCCTTTAAAAGATATGATCAACGTTTATTTTTTCAAAGTAAAAAATCTTCTTAAACACTTATTATTAAATATCTTTTACCAAACTTTACAAGAAAACATTGATGTAACCATCAATTGTCGCCCGGGAAATATATATAGTAAAGAATGGAAATAAGTTTTGATCATCAACCCGCTTTGATTTGTGTGAAAAGGTATGCGTTTTATTGATTGAGACGATAATGGCGAATATTTTGAAAACTCATAGTAGGATAAAAATCAAATAAAAACGATTTCATTTTAAACTTGATCAATTCCTCAAGTAAATGTTGGCTGCATAAAATATAAAAATTGAAGTTAGACACATGCATCACCTATATTCAAAAATGTAATTTGATTTTCAATTTTCGAATATAAAACATGAACTGTGCAGAGTACGTTTTTATGCGAGAAGTAAAATTTGATGTTCTAAAAAAGGGACCTGTCATTTTTTCCATTGTAAATGATAAGCAACTTTATATATTAAACATGAAAAACATATATATTTTTACAGATCCACTTTATGGAAGTAAATATTATGTATCTCCTAATTTATAAAGGAAAGAACATTCTGATAAATAATCTTTTCAATGTTTAGAAAACCTTTAATTTTGAATAACTACTCCCGCCCCAATTCCCATACACCAACACTTAAACTTTTATGTATAGAACAGCCTGGTCCTCCTGGCTGCAATAACATTTCCTTGAATGTTGAAAATTCTTTCATGACATTTTGATAGCATCATTTTGTATGGTTTTGAAAATGTTTATGAAAACATCTTGCCAAAATTATTTTTAAGACAACATATTCTGTCAAATATTTGTGGCACATATCAAATAATCTCTATTGCAATCATAGATGAATTTATTCAAATTTTCAAATATTTTTCAAATTTTGATAAAGTTTTTAAACTCAATTTGTGAAGTATGTATGTTGTAATATAGTATTAATTGTGTTAAACTCATTTTTTTAAAGACAAATATAAACACAGGATTAAATCACTGAATTAAAAAATTACTGTGTAACAAAACTTGTCTTTCCAATGTTACACTGTAAGAGGTCACTGCATTCATATCCAGTTTCAACAAAGCACTTTTACAACGCACTTTGAAAAAATCACGCACTCTGAATTTTTTTTTCAAAGTGCGTTAAAATTGAAAAAAAAATCAATGCACTTTGAAAAAAAATATTTCAAAGTGCATTACATGGTAGAATGCACACCAATATTTTTTTTTATCATGGAGATACTTAACGCACTTTAAAAAAAACATGTAAAAAAAACAAAAGTTCTAGCTTAGATTTTAGTAATAGACAGTATTTCTTTGTTAAATTTCTTTCGAAAACCTGATGAAGTGTTCTATCCTCATCAAAATCGAGGAGACGACAGATCCTTTAGTAAAATTCTTTCTCTTTTCTACTGAAATATAAGTATTTATATAACTGGTATGAGATTGATATACTCTCTCTAAATAAATTTGACTAAACGTAAAATAGATGAAAAATTGAAATAAGCTTTCTCGAAAAAAAAAAACAAAAACAAAACAAAAAAAACAATATTAACTCCTATCATATTTAAAAAAGTGAGCCTTAGGGACAGATCGCTGATCTAAGCAACGATAGTTAACTGAATTTACTTTGCACAAAGTAGCTTTACAAAGTAAAATTCAAAACAAGAAAATGTATAAAATGCATAAATATTTTGTTTATACCTCTTAATACTAATATAGTAACTGTAGAAAAGGCCATCAGATTGTGTGGGAATAAACATTTTTTCCTGCTTCAAATACTTATCAAATTACTATAAAAAGACCATGATATTGTATGGAAAAAATGTTTTCAATGAGCATACAAACTTGTATCCTTATTTGTAGCATTTCTCGTACCCCTAAAATTCATGTTTGAAAAAAAGAAAAATTAAAATACATGTATTCAAAAAAAAGAAAAAAGTAAAAGGAAGTTTTAAGTACATAACATTTAAGTTCTTTAAATATAAGAAGTCCATTTATATTCATTGTCTTGAAAGTCCATTAATGTTCATTGTCATAAAAAATAAACAAAAGAATTATAACCTTTTTGCTAAACTGTCGTCAAATGTCCATCTGTCAGAATAACTGAAAATGTCTGTGTAAACGTTATACATTTAACATATATGTAAACAATGAAAAGATAAATGAATATATAGAGGATATTCAATGTTTTGTAGTTGAGTATGGAATTAATTTCACGAGTGGGGCAGGATTTTTTATATTTTCACGAGTGCGAAGCACGAGTGCAAATATCAAAAAATACTGTCTCACTCAAAAAATACTTTCTCACTAGTATTCAACTACAAAATATTGAATTTTCTATTCATTAAATTTTCTTTGATTTGCCATTTGCCAATTTGTCTTTTTGTACATACAGTCATAGGCTACATTTTTGAGCGGTTGAGACGTCATAGCTAAGTGATACGAGATTAAAGACATTGTAAACACGGATTTAAGTAACATATCTGGGGGAACTTTGGCAGTCTTATTCTCTGTTAGAATGGTTTATTTACTCCCTCTATATATTATAACAGTCCAAGGAATACTCTTCGTTATGGGAAGGTAAATCGAGAGTTTTCCCACACTTTTGATATTCTTTCACAATGTGACAGGGTATCATTTTTATTCAATGGATAATTTACAGTATTTCACTGTTGAAAATGTAATAAAAATTGATAGATTGAAAGATTAAAAAGATAGAAAGAGAGAGAATTTTTATGGTATGGAAAAATAATAATTGCTCCCCTTTCCTTGAGAAAAATGCGATGCTTTAAGTCACTTATCGATCCCTACATCTACTAAACATTTTACAGACTGGATAAAATAAAAATGAAACGAAATTGTGCTATAACACAATAATTCCTTCATTTTTTCTTAAATACCTTTTTCCCCTTCATGACATTTACTAAAACATCTGGGAACAAGACAACGCCTAAAAATCTTTAAAACGTCTATATCTCCCGAAAATTCATCATCGAAAAGTTATCCAATCAGGTTCAAATAATTATTTAATTAAAATAATTATTTATCATACCTATAATTTGCAGGAATATTGATCAAGCCGTGCACATTTTTTTTAAGTTCGTTAACCTTATGGCTGCGACGTCTATGTACAGAAAAATATAACGTTACTGCGAGAATAAAACAACGTCACAGTTTCGTTGATATTATTTTTTAAATTCTTTATTTTACATGTATTCTCCGTCTGCATGCATTGCAATTCTCACGTTGTGCGGTCTGAAAAAAATAATAGACATTTGATTTAAAATTTTGATTTGAAAGTAATAATTGATTCTGTCTCTCGGCTCATAGATTTATCGCTTTCTTAAAAAATTGAATAAAAACCAAAATTAAATCATCCAAAAAAAAAGTTTTTATTTTTAAAGAAAAATTTCCTAACATAACAACTTCGACTAATGAATTCAAATTTATCGAAAATAATTTAAATTCTTAAGTTGTTAAAATATTTCATTTATTTGACATTAAATGTTGACTTTAAATGATTCAACACCCGATTGCCGATAATTAATTCAAAAATTATGAAGACGATTTACCAACAAGTAGCTTAGTTTAACTAATACTAGTATTTAGTTTGGTAAAAATTAGAAGAAAAAAAAAAACACGACATACTGGTACAAAGCCCCGTGCTTTGCATGTTATAAGTTTGAATAGATACTGGCTAAAAGACGTTTTCAATTAAAATAAAAAAATTAAACATCTTTGGTGAAATAAAGAAAACATTTTTTTAAAATTAAAAATTTTTAGCTGTAAAATATGTAGACCATCAGAAATAATTAATCGATTTGTCTTTTTACATGATTTAGAAAAAAAGTGTTTTAAGTTTATTGGATGCAAAATTCAACCGTCAATATTTAATGAGGATTTCCTTTCTTTTCCGGGGTTTATATTTTGGACAAGTCGACACGGCTAATCATTGACCTAAGGGACATCATTTTCTACATCTTTTCATTTTGATTTTAATAACAATCAATTTTTAGTTGAGTATATAAATGATGATTTAGAAAACACGCAAGTACTGTTCTATGTTATATGTATTAGAGAATTTGACGGTACTATGATAATTCGAAACTTAATTTAATATCTGAAGATTTAAGAAGATGTGTAATCTTCGCCATAATCATGAATGGAATATTTAAAAACGTAGAAAGTTGCTATTCGTAGTGTCTTGTAACGAGAGAATTTATTTGACAAGCGCATTTTTATTCTTCCTCCAAAATATCGCATTGTTTCTAACATGGACTCTAATGAATGTTTTAATCGTGTTTTTTTTTTTTTCAATAATTTCAAGCAGGCAAAAATAGAAAAAAAAAATGCATTGGATAAAGATCCAGTTTAAAACGTATATTAAACCGTGTTATTGTTGCAGATAACAGTTCCCTAAAGTCGTGTTTTTTTCCGATAATTTCAAGCAGGCATAACAGAAAAAATATGCATTGGATAAAGATCGAGTTTAAAACGTATATTAAACCGTGTTATTGTTGCAGATACATTGTAACAGTTCCCTGAAGTATATTGATATGTTGCAGAATGTATCACAAGATTGTGCGTGTTTGTTTACACAATGTTCAAATTAATAAACGTCGATATTTAGAACACTGGAGGGCGAACAATAACCATGCACATTCGATTAAATAACCCCAGCCTGCACCCTAACCCCGGGGTCGTATTTACAAATCATATCACCTGATTGCAAATGCAGTTTTCATTTTTTTATTATTAAAATGGATTAGTACGACTGAAAAATCATTACGATTAATCACTTTACTGACAACGGGGGGGGGGGGGGGGGGG
>PRKT01000465.1:401715-414929 GCA_003671525.1 Saccostrea glomerata
TGGGCAGCCGCACAGACAGGAAAATTTACTTGTGCGTTTGAACATGCTCAGGGGTCTCGCACTGAGTCATTGCAATGGAGAAACGCTACTTGAATTGAGTCTGGGGTCATGTTGCGAAAAAAAAAAACCTGCTCAGCTCTGCAAAGCGACCTGTTTCCTCCTCCAAGAAAGTCTATGAAGCTTTTAAATTGATCAGGTACATAGATTACCCGCATAGTTATTCTTTACAGGATACACGATACGATAGGATACACGAACAATAAGGTAGGATATACGCACGATACGATAGGATGCACGCACGATGGGATAAATGCAAAACACGATGAATGCAAAAGACGATACACGGAAAAGACGATACACGCAAAACACGATAAATGCAAAACACGATAGACCTGATAAACGATTTTTACGATAGGATAAACGCAAAACCTGACTGGATTTTTTCAAAAAGCGGAACGTTTTTTTGACAAGACGAAAAGATTATTTTGTTTGATTACTGCAATATTTTAATTTAAATACTTGCAAAGCTTCAAATCTAACATATAAAGTATATGTAAAGTATTAAAATTAAATAAAAAACAACTTGAGGTCACTGTGGTAACTTTACAAAAGTTTCTTATTTATTCATTTTTGACAATGATTTAATGGATTAGAAATTTGAACAAAATCTGTTAAGGAATGAGTAAGATATGACGCGTCAAAGTTGGCAACTAGGAAGCAAAACAAAGAATAAAAAGAATAATCTTAATCATCAGAATCAGTGGAAGGTCTTCCGTTGGAAACAAAAGACCTTAATAAGAATAATCTCAATCATCAGAATCGGTAGAAGGTCTTCCGTTGGAAACGAAAGACCTTAATAATCTAAATCATCAGAATCAGTAGATTAGGTCTTCCGTTGGTAACGTAAGACCTTAACAAGTGAAGAGACCTTTAAGCTTCCGAAGTTACCTTTCTACTGATAGAGTATTTTAGGTAACATGCCTATTAAAATGCAACATTTTTTTTTAATTAAATAAACGACTAAATTAATTATCGCTAATTATTTACTGCGTGGTCTTCAATCGTACAACGTTGTATTCTTTCTCAAATAGAACTATTACAAATTATATAAACTATGAATTGAAACAAATCATAATTACAATGGATTTTAATATCTAGTAAATGTATGATGAGTATTGGATAGAAAAAAAACCCAAATATCTGCCTATGCTAAAGTTAACAAAAAATTTGAATATTTTGTTCAAAATACTTTATGTGTACATAATTTGGCGTATTCAAAGTTTAGCGCAATTACTGAGTGTGGGGCTTTTGGCGTAATTATATAAGCATGAATAAGGGTCACACATGTCCGTACGGTATATTATATTTATAAATGATTTCTTAGCGGTATTCATGAATTAGCGCATCATTGTCTACGCCAAAGTCGTACAAACGAAATAATAATTTTTTAGGTGGTCGAATTATAGTAGATTCATACACCATAATATATTCTAACATAAGAAGAGTGTTTGCTCGTCCTAAATATACCCCTTTAAATTAAGTCTGCTTCTGAATAAGTCCGTTATCATCCTCTTTATCCTGAACACTTTTCGTATGCAGAACGTTATTGATTTTTATTTAATTAAAGGCGCCCTTAGGACAATAAGACTGAAATTCAAATACTTAAAAACTGAATTGCATATGATTTAATTTAAAGGAGGGTTGATGCATACATCCAGCGTAAATAGTATAAACGACAATATACGTCTAGTTTTGAATTCATCTATTGAAATATCAAATAACAAATAATTTTTAATAGTAATTAAGAATACAAATTTCTATTGCTAGACAGATTTTTTTTTTGTAATCCATTTCATTAGAAAGATGTTTCATTCATTTTAGTTGTGCATATGTGTAGCATACAAAAGTATCAGCTGCAAATAAGAATTTTATCATAATTGAAGTGTATTATTTATTAAAGTATAATGTATATATAAATCAACATAATATGTTTAGTGCAAAATATCAAAATGTGAAAAAAGTTCTTATTATAAATTAACCGTATAAAAATCACCACAGTACCTTTTGAAATTTACGTCAACTGTTTATCTCTTTAAAGGTTGGGTTCGTAGCTAACTGCTTACAACAAATCCTTTTAAAGGAATCCGTTAACACACCCCTTCCAGAAGAAAGGCGGGGTATGTTTGTCACTCTTCAAGGACTGCTTAACTCAATTTCTATTTGTTTTCGTTATATAACCTTCTTACATTAAAAGATTAAAAAATATCGGCTTAAAAGTCCTTTTTGAATATCCGAATTTTGTTCATAAATAGTTAATGATTTTATTTCTCTTTTTCACTCAATCAAAGAGTCTGTAAACAAGAAACAGGAAACAAGAAAATTATCTTTCTCTCTCTCTCTTACTCAGGATTTATCAGCAAAAATAAGCACAGTATCAGTAATTATCAAGTAAAACTTGATTCTCAGCACTTTTTTGTCCAGTAGTGATTTCAATCAATTTTTGTCTGATTTTAGTTAACAGTATTAAAGACTTTAAAATTATGTTTCAATTCATATTTTTTTGAACAATTTTAAAACATATCTATTTAAATTTGAGAATTTGAAATATTGTTTCTTATTTAATGAATATTTATATAAAAAAAAAAAAAAAGTATCACAATACCTTAATAAAATTGTAACATTTGTTTGAGAATGCCGTCAGAAAGGTTTGGATTGCATCTTATTGTTTACAATTAGCTTTTATAAAGAAATCCCAGACGTTTATATATTTGTTGACACTACTCTTGCCCGAAATCAACGGGGCATGCTTGTCAATTGTTTTAGTCTGTTTAAATCGATTTAGACTTTTGCTAGGAATAAAACCTTCTAACAGGTAACACGATTGCAGGAATTGTTTGGTCGATACCTTTTGAGTGTCAACCAGTCAGTTCCAGATCCTTCTGTCACCGATATACAGGGTCATGATGCTATCCAGCTCCTTGTACTATATTCAATAGCAAAAATGTATTATAAGCACTATCACTAGTTTGTAAGCGTTATATCAAAAGGTTGCAGCTCTTGTAAATTCAACACTCCCTACAAAAAGAACTCTTCATTGTTTACAATTAACTACTTGAACTATTATTTGTTTTATTATTATTATTTTTTTTTTTGCTAATTCAAAACGTTTTTTTTTTCTGTTGATAGGTAAACACACAATTTTCACCGTAATTTGATTGTGACAACAATGCTCTTCTAGTGCATTATTTGTATTATCCTACCATTTAAGGGGAGGATTTCATGGCTCGTTTGTGTGTGTGTATGTGTGTGTGTGAGAGGAAGTGTGTGTGTGTGTATGTGCATATGTGTGTGAAGGAGGTTGTGAGGGTGTGTATGTATGTCTGTGTATGTTTCCTTCGGAAATACAGGTTTAGAAATTGCAAAGATGATAATTAGTGAATATGTACTCGAAAATTAATTGTGACTTTATAATTTTTCAGCTCTCAGTATTCTACAAAATCCATTTTGTCTGGTACAGTCAGTACACTTGTCATCGTTTCTTTTTACGCAGGATCTACTGAATATTTGTGTCACCTTTTGTATTGCATCTCGAGAGCTTTAACTGAAACTATTATTCCTTTCGTGCGAAGTCACTTAAATGTTAAAATATGATCTACAGGAACATTTTTAACTAACGTGTCAAATTTCTGGGTGGCGTTGAATCTTAATTGATCATGAAGAGGTCTATTGAAATGAACAAGAATAATTTCCTTCATATGATAATGACATTTTGCTCCTGATGTCATAAAAATCTGCTTTTGTATTCTTATTCTATATGTTTGTTGTACTTTACAAAACATTGATAAAGCCCTATTCAACGAGATACTGAATTATGTTTGTTGTCAAATAAATGTTTTTTTTCTACTGAAACAAAGTGCAACACCCATGCATACTTTTACAATTTAACCACTAATTAAATTTACAAACATAATACACATTCATATATTTCATTCAAAGGATTTCACTTACAGTGCTTTGTTAAATGACACATCAACTTAGTTTGGGACTTTATTTTCTTATTTGTAATATATTCGATCAGTGCATACTATCAGTTCAAGATATATAATACTGTAGCCAGCGGCGACTCACACAAATTGTTTCGTCGAAAATAGTTCAATCATTAAAAAGTAAAAAGAAGATACAACATAACTGTTCATGATAAGAATAATGTTGTTCATGTCATACGTAAAAAACCCAAAATAATGTAAATTTTTCCTCCAAAGATCACTTTCCCACCTAAATGCAAATAAAAAATAGCTAATATTCCTACGCTCGCTCCCTCCTCCCCCTCAGCTTTTTTAAACATGTTTGATAACAGAGAATATCTAGGTCAATCTTCGGTTGATATTTTTTCACTGATGAATTGATTATACTTTATCAACAATTGTAGTAAAATCATGTTAATTGTTCGTTAATTATCATAATGTTTCCTCTTAGAGAGAAAAAATGCGGACATAGGTATGTGTATTGTTTGTTAGGAGACTGGGTGACCATAATGCTACGGACTAACGTAATTTACACAAGTTCTATAACAGTAAACTAGACAGTGCAATTTATTTTTATAGACGTCATTAAACACAGTTAAACATATTAAATCTAAAAGTCGAATATCTTTGGATTTGGGGTAACCCATATCTATTCTTATTCATAACTTAAGTTTCAATTAGTAAAGGACCTGTGTGCTATTTTCATTATCTTGCTGAACTCCTTTGAAACAAATTGAGAAAATAAACGTTAAACATTGTCAGTCGTAATATAGGATTAAGAGAACTAAAAACCGAACCTTATACTTCTTAAGAAAGGGATCAAACTGACATGAACCTTTCCGCAATATTTTATTTTCAAAATTGTTAAAATCAGAGTCACTGTCGTAACGATGGTCCACAATAAGGGTTTAACATATAGTAAAGAATTTTTCGGAACAAATCTTTAAACATTTTTTTATCTTAAAAAAATATCAGCGCATGTATTCAAAGTCAAAATCATTGTAAACGGAAACATATATATATACTGGTAAAGTATTCTTCAACGAGGCAAAAAAGACTTTAGTTTAAGAAGAAGTTAAGCATTTGTTGCCTCGTTTAATGCAGCATGGAAAAACATTTGGGCTCTTGAAATGATGTTTAAAAATACAATCCTCGGCAAATGCATTGACTTCTATACTTCTTGCCTTCGGAGGTTAACCTATACTATATATAAAAATCTACGCGTTATTTCTTACGCATTTGACAAGAAGTCTGGATCCTTAGATAAAATTTGTCAGAATTACTTTAGAAATAACTTTCAAACGGGACGTATTACGGTCTGGTGTTCAAGTCTGTCCGTAATTACATTTAAATGCACTATTTTAATAACTTTTAAGGGACTCTGACCCTTAGCTAGGAAGGACAACTCCTTAATTTATAATTTAATTCAAAAAGTCTTTAAATGAAGCTTGAAAATTAAATCTTTTCATGCAACAATTTTTATTATATGCCTCTCAATGTGCTTCAAGGTTCTTTGAATTTCTCAGAAAGGCCTAATTAAAAGTAGAAATTTTTATCCCGAAAAAGCATTTTTATTAACATGATATGAAATTAGAAGTGATTTATGAAGCTTTGCAAAGAACCTTGCATGTAAATGGATTTCCTAAAAAAACATAACGTGGTTACCACGTCCACATTGTGTGAATCTTTCAAGAAAATTAAGACGGGGGTCTTTAAATCAAGATTTAAGCAGAATAGTGGTTTAATTAGTTATATTTAAAGATACATCTATAAAAAAAAAAAAGAGAAAAAAAGTTATCATCGTCCAACACGATAGTAAAAAACGTGGAAAGGGGGATACATATACATATTTATATGGTTGATAATCAGAGTTTTAAGCCGATATTTCTACACACAACCCGTTCTTAAATCATGGAAAATATACTGTTTTTTGGGGGGGGGGGAATTGGTTTTTGTAAATTAGTTCGCACTTCCAATTTCAAGTTTTGAAAACCAAAAGTAGCAATACGAATTTGGTATGTGCATTTTACTTTTTAGGCAGCCTAAGCATGTGTTATTTTAACTATTTATACCTGTGAATCGATTTGATAAACAGAAGTTTGAAGCAAAAAGATCAAGACCAACAGAAAAGTTTTGAAGGCAAAATGAAAATTTTTACTTAATTTTAAAAATAGCTCAAATTCTTCATGTTTTTAAACAGCAATGCAGGTTCCATTATTCAGCGTTTAATTTAAAAATAAGACAAATAAACACATGGAAGTTAAGCAGTTTCAAAATTGAATAACATTATTATAATTTTAATTACAATAACATGGCTTTCAAAAAGGTCAGGAATAAAAATAAAAAGGTATATTAGAGAGGTTAAGCATTTGACCGTGTGCGTCTACTTGTACGTGTAAACCTCGAAGTATTTTTACAAGTACACGTAACTAACATCGTGTTCTGTTTAATAAACTACACGTGTACTGGTACATGTACGTGTAAAACGTCATTTTAACAAGTCACTTTACAATCCATTTGTATCAAATAGTTCTATGACATTGGATGTACGTAATAAATTCTATCTAAACTTTATAGCCAACACAGCCTGAAAATTTATACTGAAACGCAAAAGAAACGCAACACCCTACTTTACGGGCAAATAATTCTGTAAAGTAAGGAATTTTGTTTCTTAAAATTTTATATAACTTCAATTTGGTAAATATCGGTAATTTAACGGTTGAACGATTTTCATACCATAACCGGAAGTCAAGTTTAAGTCTGCCTAACAGAAATAAAAAAAATTATGTTTAACAAAACCTATTGCCATATTATGGAGTTTTAAGGGTTAGTACTGTTTATCTTAAGTAATGCAGCAATATTTCAAAAAATAAAATCTCCTTTCGTTTCCCGTAACGATGCTTAGGCTTCTTGAAAATGGCTTAAGTTCGCATTTCCATTGCTCGAGCTGGAAAATCTCATAATAAAGATGATGGAGAGTTGATGATGCAAAAATACACTACATTGCGCTTCAGCGGGGTCTTGCGTATCATATTCATAAATGATAGACCTTGGACCGGAAGTCCAATTGTTAGAAAAATGCGCTAAGTTAGAGAAAATTCGGCCTAATCATGTGAAAAACAGGCATTTAAAAATGGCAATGAATTATTCCTTCGGTCAGATCTCGATATTGCTTAACCTATTATTTCGTAGAAATCAAGCTGCAATTGTTGTTAAGGGCAGTCTTGCACGTTGTAATTGAATGGCTGGGAGGGGGTTTTTAACAGTCATATGTTACGTAGTAAAGTTAAAAGATAGACATTTAACATTTTTATCAAATTTCTGACGCTCTTAAAAGTGAGTTTAGCCTTAATGTATTTTTTTTTTTTTGAAAATCATTAGAAAAAAAATGAAACATTTGTAGATTACTTCTTGTTGCGTTTCTTTTGCGTGTCAGTATATATATTCGATAATTTGTGTTCAAGAAGATAGAAGTTCCCACCTCCGTGTACTTATGAATTTACACGTTGTGTACAAATTGTAGAATTACGCGATATGTAAAACTGATGATATAAATCGGAGTAAATTAGGGGATTTCTCTTCCTACACATACAGGGTGTCCCAAAACAAATGTTACACTTTTAATCATCTATAGCTTTATCAAACCAAAAACAATCACAAATATATTTTGTCAACATCTAATGTATTAGCATATATTTTATCTGACAAACTTTCGAAAAATTCTGTTAAAGAGTCAAGCAAATATGATGTCCTAATGATGTCATCATATATTTAATATGGAACCTTCATGTGAATAGCTGGGAGAAATTGTAAAACCTTACTATCGGTCTAAAAATTACAACTTTGAAATTAGTTCCATGGGAAAACAGCATCCTGTAATGAAAGCGCTCAACGAAATAATAATTTACAGATTTGTGAAGGATTTTGCAGTTCAAGGCACCGTAAATGACTCTTGATTTAATACTGTATTAGAAGACCAAAAAAAGCCTGATACATATAGAACATTAATGCCATTGATAGAGTTACTGAAACTTTACAAAAATCCCTTAGACGGGTCCTGTATGAATAGGAAAGCACCTTTGGTAAATCTAGTCTTCAAAAAATACCAAAATTTGATTTAAAATCGATTCCTTACAAGATAAGTGTAATGCAGCAAATGAAAGAGACAGAAATCAGAAGTTGTTTGTGTTTGCACATTGGATTTTAATCAGACTCCACTCTGAAAATTTAACAGATGCATGGTTTTCCGATGAAGGCCACTTCCATATTACATGTAGCAATGTTGATAAAGAAAATCTTAAATTCTATTGTATGGTGAAACCCAATTTTAATGTGGAAAACTTCTGATCTGTTAGAATGTTACATTAAAAGTTTGGTAAATAAATACTTCAGGAATCGTGTCCAAACAATGTTTATTCAAAGGGACGTCATTTAGAACATAATGTAAAATGACATGTTATTCTTCGAAAGAAAAAATGTTGATAATTAATAAGGAAACTGTGACAAATATATGCTTCACAAAATATTTATAACAATTTTATTATACTTTGAAATTTCATTACTATATCTTAAGGCATAATACATCGTATTTTTATAACGTTTTAAAAGTGTTACATATGTTGTAGGACACCCTGTATACGTAAATTTATTGATAAAGGATATATATCTTAACTTGAAAAGTGCTGCTGCTTTCTTTAAATCGAGAGCGTGAATTTATAAGAACACAAAATATATGGTAAAAGTCAAACATATTTCGACATGAGCCTATTTACTTGAAATTTTAACTAATTAAACGCGAATTCTATTTAATGCAGCAGCACTTTCCAGAAAGTACAAAGTATGCAGAAACAATAACCACAGTGTAGCTTTAATTTTTAATTTCAACTATGGTATGCCCTATCGATATTGACTTTTGTGAATGACCTACATTCAGTACACATACTATGCATATATCACGTGACAATCCATCGATCGGACCAAACTTTATATAGTAAAGAGTGGGTTATATAATGCAATTTCCATAAGTATTTAAGTTCTGTGATAATAAAACAGCTTAATAAAAATTGATTAAATTCTAAAAAGTTGCCATTTTTTGCACTTCTATATTCCGTTGATTTCTCATAGTAAGTTTTAACAATACTGCGCGCTAATGATCCTGTTTTTCTGTCAATCTTGGCACATATCATTAGATGATATGTTTGGGTGTAAGGTGTTGCCTAACAATGGTGTAATTACAGTTTTTGTTTTCTGCTTTATAAATGTTTAACCTTCCTACATTAACTTATAGGTACATATAGTATCTGGGATGTTTGGGCTCCATGTAAACTATAATTGCAACTTTGTTTAGTTACACAGTATAAACAAAATAGAAACAATATCAATTATGACAACATGGCTTTACAAGCTAATTGGTTTGTGAAGCACTGTTTTATATTGTTTATGAACGATGTAAATGCATATGTAATGAGGCATGCTGTTTGTTGGCATCCCAATGCAGAGTTTTATACGATGTTCAATTAATTAATAATACCATTTAATCCAAAAACAAAAAGAGAAAATAAATAAATAAATAAATAAAAAATAGCAGCCCATTGCTCATGTTCACAACTACTCTCATAGAGCATTTTAAACTTATATGTTTAAACTAATCACAAACTCCTAGCTACACAGCACTGTTAAGGCATTCTAACTTATATGTTTAAACTAAACACAAACTCCTAGCTACACAGCACTGTTAAGGCATTCTATGAAGAAATCAACGGAAAATAGACGTGGGAAAACATACGTTTTTTAGTGCTGATTTACATTTGTAGAACTTTAATATTACCAGATGACTTTAATACTAATAGAAAAAACATTGTTCACCCCACTTTATATTAAATCTAGTTTGGTCATCTTATTTGAAAGTCACGTGATAAATGCATATAATGTGTACTTCGTGGAGGTAATACACACATTTTATTATCGTAAGGGCATGCCCTAATTCAATAAAAAAATCATTTTAAGAAGATAAATTTCATGTTATGTATATATATGTAGCTCCACTTGAAATATGTGTGACTTTTGCAAAATATTCCACGCATTTATAAAATAACACTCCCGAGTCCGTGAAAGCAGCAGAACTTTTCAAGTTAAGGAAAATATCCTGTATTTATATTCAAAAATTGGCTGAGATCTATTAATTATATGCCCTTACGAAAAGGCAATTTTTGAAGGCACCTCAATATTAAATGTGCCAATCCTGTACAACAAAAACACGGAAGAATTAATTAATACATTTTCTGTTTGATTATTGAATAATAGCTAAATTTGCGTCTCTCTAAAATTTCCACTTATACGGAATTATGGTACCCAGAGAAAGATCTTGTCACAAAGAACACAGATTAAAAATATGAAAGCCATAGCTCCAACCAATCAAAAGTTATTGGCAAGGTTAGAGTTTTTGCGGACAAACAGACAAACAGACAGGACAAAACCTATTTACACCAGAATCTTCATTTACTTGGGCATAATATCGAACAGTGACTTTTTTCAAACTAAAAGTTCTCAGAGCATTCTCAAACAAATGGCACGATTTTGATAAAGTACTGTGATATATTTTTTTTTATTGAAGTTCCGTTTATAAGAACAAAATCCCCGTTTTTACGTACATCTTCAAGTTTTCCGTGCATAATGTATAAAATAAACGTTTTGTACTCAATGGATACATAATGGGTTTTGAAAATACTCATTACAAAGCAGTATAATAGAATAAAAAGACACTTTAAAAATCAGTGAGGGGTGAAATCTTAAAATTGTAAGGGTTCAATATCAGATTACTTCTCAGATGGCGAGGTTTATATAGTCTAAAAAATATCTTTCTTAAATCAGTTAATTTGATATGGTGAGTAGACCATTTCTCCCTAAATCAGGAAAGACATATAACTGAAAGAGCTATTATCACATTAGGTAATTGTGTCACCTGTAGAATTTCAAAAGATGGGATCTTTTTTTAATTTTGGAACTTAAATTTTGTTTACGAAAAGATGAATTTCAAGTTGCTCAAACAATTTCTGATCATATATTTGATAGGATCATATTCTGTCTAGGAGTTTTGTTTGTAATCAGATTTGGGTTGTCAAGGTCGTGTGAAGGTAAAAACACGAAAGAGATGATTTATGACATGCACTTCAATTATCGAAAACTCCGCTCAAACCTATTTTAGATTTACCGTGTTTTTTGGTTGTCCCTCATTGTCTTCTGCAATTTATTGAGTTCTCTTTTATGATTATAATTGCCTTCTCAATTTTTTTTATTTAAAAACATGTAATTGAAGTTAAGCAAGTGTCACATGGTTCTTTATCATAACATTCATCATCATACCATATTCTTTATAACACACACTCAACACCGACAAACATTTATGTAAAAAATGTGTTGAATGAGGATGCATTATTTAATCAAAAATAAAATACGTACTGTATTAATATAAAACTCGGTTTTCAATAGTTAGAAACTTACTCGATATTTCCTACACAACATTCTAATAAAAAAAAGATTTCAATTCTTTCGTGGGTTCTTGATTCACATTACCAAAAAGTGAAGAAGCCAACTGATGACCCCCATATACAAAATTTGAAAGGCCTCCAACATCTATACATGTAACTAGCTAAGCAAAATGGCGTACAGTAAGGAAAGACAGTGCGAGGAGATTACAAACACCTAGAGTCATTTATTTCGAAATTTGTCTTAAATCAGAGCATAGGTATTGGTTGAACATCATAAGAAATTGAGTTGACAAGAGCTGCAAACACTTAAGATAGCGCAGCTTAAACTAGCGATGATGTGTAAAAAATGTTATCAATGAAAAGTTGATTTACTAGCAAAAGTGTAAATCGAATTAAGCAGACCACAACCAATTACAATCATACAAGCAGGCCTCGTTGATTTCAGGTTAGAAGTGTGTCAACGAATATAAAAAAACGTTTGGGGTTCCTATTTAAGGATTTGCTTTAAATAGTTAAATACAATCCAAAGCCCTCATAGAGAATTCTCAAACAAATGACAACTTTAATAAGGTACTTTATTATCTTTTGAAATAAATATTCAGTTAATATATAAAACAACCTTTTACAATTTCCAGTTTTAAAGGATTTCTTTTAAAAACACTGGAAAGATAGTAATTGAAACATAATTTCATACATTTGTGAAATGGAAAATAAAAAAACTACGTAGGATTTAAAAAATAAACTACATTGTAAAAAATCTGTTTACATCCCATACGACTCTTCTGGTATCAAACCGGGCCCAAAGGTAATGGTTTATATTGGTGGAGAATTGATATAGGATGTGATGCAGATTTTGACATGTTTTCTTGTTCGTTTTTATTATATATTTAAAAATATTGTCAACGATTCATGTATATATGTTTACGCATTCTTAATAATTTGATGTGTTCCCTTTTTGTTTATTTTCCGTTCCTAATCTTTTTATTGCCAGGCAATTCATTTATCGATGACAATTAAAAAAATGAAATAATATATCTGAAGAGCTAATATTGCAATATCTAATGTAAACATTTTGAACGATAAAATACCCATTAAAACTTATAGTGTGTTTTGGAAAGTAGCAGCGCATGGTGTGCTATCATTAAGGTTGAAAACAAGAGTGATGATAGAGGGTGTACAATGTGTGTGTGTATGTGTGTGAGAGAGAGAGAGAGAGAGAGAGAGAGAGAGAGAGAGAGAGAATTTGTTCCCTATATCTTGTTTACAGTAATTTTTAATTACTGAAGAAATAAAATCATCATTTATTTATCAATTACAAAATCAACATGGGGAAATAAAAAAAAAATCTTTTAAAAACGAGGATATTTTTTTCCAATTCTTATTTTTTTCTTTTAAGGATACATAACAAAAACATTAACATGCTTTTTTTTCAGAAATCAGCAATATTTCTCATAAATTTACATTTAAATTGGTAACCTGAATAGTGTTTACCAAGTATAGTGAGATCATTTTATAAGATTTTGTTATAAGGTTAAAAATTTGTGCAAAATTTTGTACAGAATTATATAGAAAGCAAAACAAAGTCTTATATCAAAGCACCAAAGAAAACCTACGATTTCTTTATATTTCAAGGCTTTATTATTTATCTCATTTCAATCAAAATCAGTGCTATATATATATATATATATATATATATATATAT